>VWZW01006989.1:3332473-3353749 GCA_013397115.1 Edolisoma coerulescens
GGAGTGCGCTCGGTGGCTCCGCCCGCCGCTTCCGCCCGGCGCTCCTGCCGTGGGCGGAAGCAGCGGAGTGGCCGCGGCCCGAGGCGGGGGCTTGGGGGGCTCCGTGAGGGGCGAGGGCTCCTCGCGGACGTTCCCACGGTCGGCGGTGCCATGTCGGCGCTCCCGAGGAGCTACAACCCGTTCGCGGAGGACGAGGAGGAGGATGTGGCGCCGGCGGGTCCCGGCGGGGCGGGCGGCGCGGACCGGCAGCGGNCGGTTCCTGCAGCAGGAGGTGCTGCGCCGCTCCGCTGCCACCGCCGACAGCACCAGCCGCTCCCTGTCGCTTCTCTACGAGTCCGAGCGCATCGGCGTGGCCGCCTCCGAGGTGGGTCGGGGCCGGGAGCGGAGCCTTCAGCCCCGGGCCGCTGGGGAGGAGCCGCCGCAGGGCCCGAGCGCTCCCCCTTGGCTCAGACCTCCGGGACGGGAGTCTTGTTCTCCCTTTCCCCCCGGACAGTCTCCCGAAAAGTCCCTCTTTAGGGTTATTCGGTGTTTTCCAGCCAGCCTGTCCCTGTTTTCTGGGCGGTGGCGTTTAGGTATTGAGGGAAAAATCCCAGTTACAGCCTGTCTGTCTGTCTAGTACTGAGGCTGAGACTCGGCCGTGTCTTCAGCTGCTTTCAACCATTGTTACTAATTTTTATCTGACTAAATTTTCAGCAGTCCTCTTGGTTAGATGAAGGGCCTGCCTTGTTAGTTGTTTGTGATGTGCTTCGCTTCACCCTGATTAATCATTTCCGTCATTCCTCAGGCCCTGTTTCAGCACTTCGTGCTCGGGCTCATAAAGGTCTTGTCTGTTGTGTCACCTGCTAATGGGATGGTCCTTGGCTGATGCGGTTGCCTAAATTAACCCCAGAGCATCCCCAAGATGCAGCCAGTCCTTATGCTCAGAGGGCTCTTGGTGGGACTTCTGTGAACTTTTGGACTCGTGATTTGTTTGTCCAGGAAATCACAAGTGAGGAATCAAGAATTCAGGCTTGACACAGGGCCTGCAGTATAATTTGAAGTCTGTGTGTTTGCTGCTTTTTTTTTGGGGGGGGAAGAATATTCAGCTAAAATTTCCCAGAGTTTAGCAAGAATATGAACACAAGTTCTTTGTTTTGTACTGGTGGTAGCTGCAGGCAATTTTCCTACCAGCATTAATCTTTGGATTACTTTGGAATAGTGTTTGTGCTGCTGAATTAGAAAATAATGTACTTGTATATATAAAAATTCCTAAATCCTGCACTGTTAGAATTAACTAAAATATTCCTGAAGTCTAAAGAAATTCTGTTTGTGTTTATTTCCTTTGGTTATTCTGTTTCTAAGTTATCAGAAACATCCCAGTAAGGTGAAAATAGAATCCCTTCCCAGTGAAGGTGCCATAATTCATAACTAGAAATTGTCCTGCTTGCTCGTTCCCCTGCCATAAACCTGTGCATTTCCACATCACCCCTGTGGTGATCAGCCATAGATGCAAATGTCAGCCTGACAAAAGGCCAGTACAGAAAACTCCTGGGTGCTGTTTGTGGTAGGTGCCAGGAACCTGGCACTTCACAGAGATGAGGATTTTACAGCGGGTTAATGCTGTGGCTGACAAGCAGTTCTTGATTGAAATGTCCTGAAGGAAGAGGACTGAAAGAAAAAGCTGTTTGCCCTCAGAAATAGTCTGCACAGATGAAGGAACACTGTTATTTTTCTTTAGAGTGCCTGTTAATTGTTTGATGTCTCAGTTTATCCTGGCTTTATGATCTGCTTTTCTCTGTCAATGCCTGTTAGGAGCTCATCCGTCAGGGAGAGGCACTGAAGCGCACGGAGCAGATGGTGGATAAAATGGACCAGGACTTGAAGACGAGTCAAAAGCACATAAACAGCATCAAGAGTGTTTGGGGGGGCTTGGTAAACTACTTCAAAGCCAAACCTCCAGAGAGCAAGCCAGAGCAGAATGGAGCCCCTGAATATTATGCTAACAGCAGGTAAGTAACATAAACTTTTTATTTGGGACTTGTCTCCCACAGCATCTCTGAAATGTCACCAGAAAATCGGAATATAAAACATCTGTTGATTTTTTTCAAACTCCTGTAAACTCCTGAGGCGGTCTAGCTACCTTTTTTCTTTAATGCCAAGGTCAATAGCAATGCTTTCTTTTTATTTTTTTTTAATAGGTTAAAAGAAGCAATGATGTCTAGTAAAGAACAAGAGTCAAAATACCAGGAAAGCCATCCAAATTTAAGGAAGCTAGATAATTCAGGTTTGTTAACTTTATTTTGCACTGAATGCCTGTCATCCATGTGGGGTAAACTTGGAGAAGGCAGAGACCCTTCAGCCTGCCCAGCTGCTGACTTACATTGCTGCCTAACATCTGGAGATTTGTATTCCAGCCTTCATGCTTTGAATTCTAGGGAATTGTTTCCATTAAACTCTATATCTGTAGTGAAGATGTTATACCCACTAAAGACTAAAAGCACCCAGTGCTTATATTTGCATTGAGAATGCACAGTGTGCAGACAGGGTTTCCTCAGGTTTGCCAAAATGTTACACGTTCAGAGGTTCTCCTTTTAACCATCATTTGTCATAGTTTTCAGATACGTTTTCTTTGTTATTTCAAACATGGATTCTAACCCTTCATACTGAAGTCATTTCTTGATTCTCAGAAGATGGTGTATGGAGTTTGGCCTTGTTCTTCCTTCTTTCAATCTGTTAACTTCTGTGAGGGCTTTTTCGTACCAAATAACTGTTTCTTTATAAAGTGAGCCTCGGCTATTTACCACAGTAAGAGTGGGAAAGCAGCAGGATATCGATGATGATGCTGTGTGAGTACCCACATGAAGGCTTTGGGGGACTTTGAGCCCCATCCCACCCCATGTAGTGCCGAGGTCTGTCCAGCAGAGGGCAGTCCCGGTCACCGTCCCGCCCCGTTGTCCCACCTGCATCTGCGCTGGCGGGCTGCGTTTGCTTTTCTCTCGCAGCTCCCTGCTACAGCTACAAGTGGCAGCCCAAAAGAGAATAATCGTAGCTTAAGTGTTCATCTTGAAAGCTGGCCTATAGACAGTGGTGCTGGACTACTCCTGATACTCTGGTTATGCGATTACCTGGCAGCTGTGTTCAAACTAATTTTTAACAGCCCTTCTCAAACTTCAAAAAGCTCTTGAAAAGCTTGAAAAAATTTGAAAAACCTCTTTTCACAAGCTTTTTCATTATATAATACTCTGTACTCTATACTCTTAACAGACAATGATTTCAACAAAGCAGATTTAGTTTCTTCAGTGCAAAGGGATGCCTACCCAAAGAACCAACAACTGCGAGCTTACCACCAGAAAATTGATAACAACTTAGGTGAGTGAGGAAACTGAAGCTGATGTCATACAACTGTGAATTTTTGATTCCTAAACCAGATAAAATTACTAAGTGGTATATTGCCAACGCTTCTTTGTTTCGTTAACGTGCAAAATTTGATGATAATTTTAAAAAATCATTTGCTTGTATTTGCATTTCAAAACTATCTACATGGTACATCAGTTTGGACCCAAATAATTTAAAGCTATGCACAGCTTTTGAAATAAACATATTTTGCCAAAAGTAGAAGAATTGAAAGGCACTAAATATTTAATTTGTGTATTTGCTGCATTTCTTTTATTACTTCTCAAAACCATTCAGCTAAGTTTGCCTTCCTTTGTTCTGTAGCATATAGACAAAGTGCCTGTTTGCTTACATATGTCACAGTGTAGCTGACCTAGAAAGAAGAGATTGGAAAAAAACCAGAAAGGAATAAATCAAAGAGAAATAGTCAGTCATAAGATCTAGTGGAAGCCCATTTGTTCTAGTCACAGGCTGTGGAAAACTTACTAACCTCAAGAAGCATTTATACCAATCAATCATGCGATGAAATAGTCACCTTTTGGTCAATTAGAAAATCTGGAAATGGGAGTTTTTCATCTATGATAAATAACTGCTTAGATCTTCAGCACATTGGTATCATCTCTGCATGAAGTTTAAAGAAAAACAGTTGAGGTAGTGAGCATACTGTGTATGCTGAGCAGAGAAAATATGTACCAAATTTTCTATGAGATACATTTAAAAAAAAAAAGGTAAAAACTACATCACAGGGTATGTAATTTGATAAAGATCCAATTTGGTGTTCAGCATTTGCAGTTGTAATGTAAAAAAGGAGGAAGTGACCATTTCTGGTAGTAACAGTACGAGTATGAACATATCAGTACTTCCTCTATTTCAGAGGAACACTCAGACTTGAGGAATTGTATCTAACATTTTCTAACCCAGGGTTTTGGAGAAGAAGGAATCCTGATAGTGTCCATTTAAACAATATGTGTTATAGTACTTTGATTCCTTACGGGCCCTCTCTACCCTGACAGATGAGATGTCTTCTGGGCTGAGTCGCCTGAAAAGCCTCGCTCTTGGCCTGCAGACTGAAATAGAAGAGCAGGATGACATGTTGGATCGGCTCACAAAGAAAGTAGAGACACTGGATGTCAACATTAAAAACACTGATAGGAAAGTCCGACAACTTTAAAGGATTTTTAGAATTTCTTTTGTCCGGTGTTGGTTCATCCCGAATGCCTCATCTCAGCCGATCTCTTAAAAAAAATCTTGGGCGGTATCTGTTTCTCTTTTTTTTCTGCTACGTTACTGGTTTTGTTGTCATTAAAATTACATAGTCTTAAGTCAGCACAATACTTTACATTTCCTCTTAGTCTATGTGGGAAAAGTGCATGTGGAGTAAAATCCCTCAGCACTGGGTCAGGATGCCCCGCTCAATTGTGTAACTGCGTCACGTGCGCAGAGGAATTCGCGCTCCACAAAGCTGCAGTGTCCTTGGCCTGGGAGCTGTCATGAGAAAAGGAATTGCATTTTTGCCTCTGTTTTGGGGAGGGGGTGGGGGGGAACAGAATGTGCTGCTTTCAGAACAAATGTTGCTAATTCTGTTTACCTACAGGTATGTTAAAGTCTGAAAAAATGCTCATTTCCAGCTGTAAAAATATTTTTAAGTGACTGTTCTCTGGCATTTCTGGGGCTTAAGGAATGAACTGTTCTGTGGAAGTTGTAAAATATCAAGGGTGTCATGCAGTTATGGTAATATCCTGTGTGTGTTCCCTTTCCTAAGATGACTTTGCCCAAATGGTGCATCCACAAATTGTGGTTTTTATGTTTGGGTAACTAAATACTATTGCCTTTACAGTCTTGTCAGTAAAGATCTCTAAGGGTATCTTATGGGCTGCAAGAAATGTTCATTGACAGTGACCCAAAAAGTTTGGGTAACAAAATTATGTTATGACTTAAATGTATGTGCTCTTAAAGATTCTTTTGCAGAAATGGTCACCATCTGTTTTTATTTTCTGCTGTTTCTCAGCTTATTCATTTAGGTGGTTATTTGAAAAAATAGCTTCCATTTTAGAAATGGAGAGTTGATCTGATTGTGCACAAACATTGTAGAAGATTGTTCTTTAGCATTTATTTCAGATGTGCTTAGGGATGGAGCAGGTGCTGTGTTTTGCTAAGTAATGTGACTGTTAAGAAACTCCACTGTGGTTCACATACATCTGCATTGGCTTAGGAGGTATGAAAAATTCCTGCAAATGAGGAAAAGCCCAAAACCATTTTTGAGTCTTCCAGGTAGAATTTGGGCCTTTCACTTTGTTTTGTTCTTTTGTTAGGGTCACTGTAGAACAAAATAATCACAGTTCTGCTCCAGCCTGAAGACATGACAGTGAGAACTTGCTGTCTGTCTTGAAAACAATCAAGTTACTCCTGTTTGGAGAGGCCAAGGGATCTGTGTCAGTATTGGAACATCACAAGTGACAGTGGGTGGCTAGGAAGAGATTGTTACTTCTTTTGAACTAGCGCCACATTGCCTTATGAATTAAAGAAAGACCTTGGTGTTCTGGGCTATCAAGCTTGTCCCCTTCACAGATGTCACATTCACACCCTCCTTGTTCCTTTTTCAAGGGATTTGTTACCTTGAGCTCACTTGCCACAAGCTGCATCCAATTGTTAAGGAGATTAGAGAACCTGAGCCTTTCTTCTTTTACTGTGTCTCCTGAAAGTTCACTTGTAGAAAAAGAAATCACTAAAAAAGCTACACTTATTGGACACAGTATTATGGAAAAAATACTACTCCTGGCATTACTAGCAGGGTTGAGTTGTGAATTAGATTTTAGGTGAGCCTTTGTTTCCTTTGTTACTGATGGCATTGATTTCAATCCCTCCCCAAAAAATCTCTTTTGGAAGGACACAAAACTTCAAGAGGTATTAAGTACCTCTAATTGCTTTTTAATTTTTCAGTTTGTATCATTTGTGCTCATTTAGAACTATAAATAGCCTATTAATATGTCATTTTACTATTTGGGTTTATACCATGATTAATTCTCTTACTCTGTTAAAATATTTGTTAATTATATGATTTGATTTCTCAAGACAGTTGATACATTTATTTACATTTATTTACAATTGTTAGTATTTATATGTTAAGTACCTCAGTGAAGGAAGATTGAAATTTTGATTATACCTGGTTTCATTTCTTTTTTGTTTTAATAACACTCCTTTTAGTGTGAAATCTGCCTTCACCTGTAAGCAACTGTGTCACAACTCAGTGTTTTACTGCTAAAGTAAGACTCTGATAACAAGGATGGACACTGAGATTTTCTTGACTAAGGTATGGCAAATGGGGGGAAAATGTCACTGGAGGATCCAGTTGTGTAGTAAGAAATCTGGAGCTTGAATCCAAGCAAAAATCTTTGATTTAAGGGTGAAGTGTGCTGCCTTTCTGATGTAAGCTATTCCATTCTTAGTCTAAATTATTTCACAAAATTAACTCAAGTTTTTGAGCAAATGTTTAGTTGTATTGGCTTTATGAAATGTTCACTGCATCCTGGATAGCTTTGATGCCTTTAAAAACACAGGCAAGGAAGGGGAATAAAAAAATAAATCCCTATTTCTGCTTTGGGAATAAAATATAAATCCCTGTTTGTGCTTTGAGAATGCCCTGATCCAAGCAGAGTAGAAACCCAGGATTTCAGCCACGTGGAATTTATACAGAGGTCTAACTTCTCATGTCTTCTAACAATCCCATTCACTGCCTCAGTAATGTATGGCTGCCTTTGCTTAGGTTTTCCTGCTCTCTGTGTTACTTTTGTTTTAATGGCCTTGTTTTAAAGGATCATTTCCCACACTGGATTTCTTTTGCGGGGGGGAAAAGATGGTGCATGGATATAGAAGAATTTCTGCTACAAACTGAATTGCTTGTCTCTGGTTTCATACAGATTTTTGCTGATAACAAACTTAAGTCTAACTGACATGAGGAGACACCACTATTTTGTAATAGTGATGATTTTTTTTTCTCTTGGAATAACTTTCCATCCTAGAGGAAAAGGAAATTTAAAGGAAAATAACCACATGATTTTTGCTTTTCCAGGAAATGCCAGTTTGCATGTGTAATGAAGGATTTACTTCAGTAGCTTTTCTTACTGTTTCCTGAAATGGCATTTTATTTGTTCTTGGATAATGTTCAAAAACTTAAACTGTGTAGAGTCCAGGACTTTCAGAAGAAGTTTAATTTGCACTTATGTGCTAATTTGATAAAATTAATTATTTTGCCTACATATTCATGTTGGCATATAAACTGGTGGTCTTGCAGCAAACTAGCTCTGGTTAATTTTATTGGCTTGAGTAGAAGTTTAGTAAGGTCAGAAGAAGATGGCAAAAAAATATTTTAAGTATTCTTTATAAAAGGCAATTTGCCAGTTTCTCAAAAAGTTTGCTAATCAATTTTGAAGAGGTTTTAAACACTGGAGAAGTAGTATATACTCTTCATAACACAGACATAAAATTCTAAAAGCAGCAAGGAAAAAAAATGGGAATAACCAGTATCTGATGACTAAACTCCTAGGTGTATTTGATTTTTAAATTTCCTGAGCATTGAATTAACTCTTGTACCAAATGATACGAGCTGAATGTTAGTTTGTACTGCACAGGTTCCTTTGCTGTGCTGACTGTATTGGCCCTACTGAAATCGCTGGGACACGATGGTGTCAGGGGTTCTTTTAATGTGTGAAATTCACCTGAAATATTTCGCTGCCTAGTAGGTTTTGTGAAGTGATGTAATTTGTTAAATGGTGAAATAGAAAATACTTTCCAACCACTCTGCCTTCTGAACAGATTTTTGTAGGCATTTTTACAAGCATAACATCATATGGAGGATATGTGTTAATTTTTACTTTGAAGTACATAGGACTTAATTCTTAAATCACAGGTAGTGATTATTTGTGTCTATGGCTTTTTTAATAGAACTTCAATTCTGTGCCACCCAGGTATAGCACTTTTTGTACAAGTCAAATTGCATTATCTTTTATTTAAATGCTAAACTGAACTGTAGTTCAGCAATTTAAGAGATTGAATGGAATGATTGTTGAATGGTAAGACAGTCAATAAAAGGTGCTTATTGTTAATGAAGAGTTGTTGCATTTATTTCCCGATTTTTTTTTTATTACAACTTCATTGATACTTTTCCTCTGTATCTGTTAAAGCGCAGGACCTACTCAAGTTTGTGCCAGCATGGACATAAGTTTGCAGCTGGTGGGTTTTGTTTTCTGAGAATAAAAAGAGGGTATGACATTTTTATGTTATTCTTGAGTAGATTCTCTTAGATCCTGAGAGAGGAATGTAAACCAGCCTTTATTTTTGCAAAAAAAAAATTTTTTGATGATAAAATAAAACCAGATGTTGCTTAAAAAAGTAACCTTGCCATAGTGCTTGGTATTATCAGGAATATCAATAACTGGATGTATGCATGAACAAGGCAGGTGAAACAGGAGTAAGGCAAAAAAAAGATACAAACCTTCTTGAAAACCTTGTCATATTTGTGTGGTCCCAAATTTGGTAATGGTAGAAAACTTTTGAATGTCTTAACCTTCAGGTAGGTTCTTACTTGTATGTGAAGGGAGGAACTTGGCTTCTGAATTTTTTTTTGCAGTAGAGTTTAATTTTGTTTGATGCTGTAAAGCAGAGATTCAGAAGTGCTATATATTACAAAAGCTCTGAAAAGGGAAAGTTAATAGACTGACAGATTTTTTTAAAAATTCAGATAACTTTGGTTTGCTGCCTTTTTGCTGAGAGTTCTTCAACAAATGGGAATTGAGAGCGCTTCCGTCTCTGCACGTGATTGTTGCATATAGAAAAATCAAAATAGTACAAAGAGCACAGTGGGAGATGATAGAGAATGGAGCGGTGCAGTGGATTCTGGATCTCTGTTAGGAATATTAATAGTTTGCTTGCTCTGCTGGCACGAGGATCGGTTTCAGAGTCTTAGGGTACTTCTCACACAGCTGTTTGTTTATGGCTGGTCAGGCCTTTCAACGCTTTGTGTTTTCTCAAGGATTTCCTTGCTTACAGTGCAGTCTCTGCCTCCCTGGGGAACGAGTGAGGGAAGGGGAGGTAAAGGATGCTCATCCAAGTACGTAACACCAGGCAGAGCAGGGGCTGTTGGAATGAAGGATCCCATGGTTCTGCCTGCCCCTCTCCCTGCTTCTGAAAAGAGGTTTGGCTTTAAGGAGTTCTACAGTTTTAATTTCATTTTGGTAGGTTGGTTGGTTTGTTTGCTTCCAAATAAATTTATTACAAATTCCCAGATTAGGAAAATATGAAGCACAACCCCACTGGGGCTAGAACTGAGGGCTCAGTTGAAAGCAAGCAGGGAGGTGCCCCCAGAATAAGCAGGCTGCCAAATCAGGAGGATCCCAGAATGCCAGACAGGGTTTACTAAATACAGTGACTGTGCAGCCCTGCCTCCACTATAAAAAGTCTAGATGGACTGTGACTTTGCTGTTGGTGAGGCAGAACCTTCTAGAAAATGGGCTTCCAGCTCTAGCTGTGGATATTTTGTGGAAAACAGTGGGCCTCCTTGGCATCTCCATTCAAGATGACTCTCCTTTTTCCTCCACATTAACTGTAAATCTGCTCTCTCTGTTAATGGACAGCAGTCACTGGCCAGCGCTGAGTTCTACCTCAGGCCAGCACTCTGAAGAGCTGCTGAATTTCTGTCATTTGAAAGAACAAACCTTTGGCCAGCCCTGGGGTGTCTCACAGCCTCCCAGAGTCAGCAAGGGTAGCAAGGGTATGGAGTGTGCCACCAAGGCCATGCTGTGGGCATTAACCCTCCAGTGCAGAAAGATGATAGTTAGGAATAGGTATGTCAGGTGCTGACAGCCCTAGAGTGGGAGCCACTGCCCAAAAGAGTTGATAATTTCAGATCTAACATGTTAGGGCAGTTGGGAAGAGTTACACAGTTTATCTTCCTTTGATTTTACTCCATAAAATTTCTTACTGACATGTATTTTGTAAACTGGGTAAAGTCTGGGTTCTTTATTCCTGACTTCTAACCTCTCCCTACATTTAGACAAGTTATTAAATCGGTTATCACTGAACATTTCCAATGTCTTTCCCAATTTCTTCCTTGCTCTTTCATCCTTTAAGTTCACCCAGTCTCCTCCTATGGGAAAGAAATAGCTAAGAGAAGAGTTTTTCTTCAGTATACCCTCATCGGAGTATTGATTTTGCCAGTTCTAATTGAGCTCGAATTATGTAAGTTGTAAAATCTGACCTGCTTGCCCTACAATTTGAGCCCCAGATTTCCCTTAGAATTTCTGTGCTGTTTGTTTGCATGTATTGTTTGTTGACTGGGTGCCTTTGAAGAAAAATTCCTGCAGGAATTGCCTTGTGTGAAGCAACTGCAAAGGGTGGTGGTGCAGTCTGCTCTTGGCTCCCAGTAAGATCCATGGTAATGTCAGTGCTGGGTTACTGCATACCAGTGCTCCCAACCTCAGATCTTGAAAGTCTTAACGTTCTGGCCCTATTTTCACCATTTCTTTGTGCCTGGATTGGCCAACCTGTTTACATCTCTGCCCACTGATCTCTTGGACGATGATGACAGGATGTTCCTTCCCTCTTTGAGTGAAGACTGGGCAAAGAGGCAGCCAAGAAATCCAGCAGTTCAATATAAATAGGTCATGTAACATAGCAAAGGTTGAAACTCGATTGCATCCACCTGCCCATGGAGAAAGCTTTGTGAGGAAGGACATCAGCTTGTATTTTTCCTCCTGGAATAATGCAAGTAGGATGACCAGGACTGAACGCCCAAGGACTTATTACTTGTAATTTGGCTTTCGTGGAAAGCCAAGAACTCTTAAAAGGCAGGATTTTGATAGAGACTCAGACAATTCCAGATTCAAAGTTCTGCAGCCTTCTGCCCTGAAAATATATAGGCTGCTAACAGCACTGCAGAGGAGACCTGTGAGTCATTTTATCTGCTTCACTGTACATTGTTGTTATAGGCTGTTGACATTTCTGGCATTTATCATTGTTCCTAAAGCTCCACACGTTCATACAGCACGGATAGGAGCTAGCAGGGTTTGTGGGTGCCTTTGGGATCCTCCCCATGTGCTCAGAATGCAAGGCAGGCGCAGTCAGTGACGATGCAGAGCCCACTTTGCTACAGCCAAACTGCCACTGCCACCTCCCACCTCTTCTCCACATGCTCCTTGTGCAGGTGTGACTGAGCCAGGTAGAAAATATACATCAGCACATACTGTATCACCATATGGAGAGAACACTGTTCTTTCCTAAATGACATAGTTGCAATAATTCAGTCATGGGTTAATTTTTGTTGAATGACCTAAAACTGAATTGCAACATTAGGCAAAGTGCAGGTGAGAAAACAAGCTCCTGTGGGGCCTCTTATGAAGGCACCAACCTTACTAAGCCGCAGAACAACTCTGGATGCCCTGAACTGGCATTTGTGGCACTGCAATGTAGCCTTGTTCTCAAGACTTAAAAATGGCCTAGACACAGAAGTGCAGATCTGATTTGTCCCTCTCCTAATTAGGTGTCAGAGTCTTCCCAGTTAAACCAAAATATCACTGGGAACCTTTCTGCTGAATGACAGCAGAAAATACTAAACAAAGATCCCTCTGCTTTTTTATGCACATGTCTCCTCTTAATGCTCACTTGTATTAATTTGAAGAATATTCTCCCATAACAGTACTATTTTCAGAAGTCCATATAAGTTGCAGTCCTGCTCATCTATCTGATCTTTCATTGCTGACTTTGGAAAGTTATTTTCCATAGCTATATCCCTCAGCAATTTCCCATGCCATCCAAGTAACACATTCATTACTGAAACTTGTGTGATTTAATAATTTCCTGGCACAATAATTCCAAAACATGGGAGGAAAAATGGAGAAGGCATTTTCCATCTCCAGGTATTTATTTTACTGCCTGAATCCTTGTCCTTGACCCTTTTGAATGGCTTTCTGTTGAGCTGGATTTCAGCTGCTTGTCCAGTGCTTGTCTGAGAAAGACCTTCATCCTTGCAGCTGAAGGTGGAGGGAGGGAACCTCATTCAGAGGAATCTGATGTACCTGATTTCTGCAGCATTTCTAGCTTTGGATTTCTGGAGCTGTTTTCTTTTCCACAATCTCCATAAGCTAAACAAACACCTTTTTTTCACTCACCTGCTTTACTAATCAGTGTTTGAAATGCAATACTGAGGCCTTACTCTCCACTCAAGCCAGCTGTGCTGGGTTTACAGTGGCAGCCTGCCAGGAGCCCGAGGGCTTCAGCTGTGCCCAGGTGAGGTAGGATGAAGAGCACAACCAAAGCAGCTCTTCTGTGGGACACAGCCCCACATCGCTGGTTTCCATGTATTACTGGACACCAGCAGCTACTGGCAACGACAGAGCACTGAGGTCTGGGTGCATTAAACAGCAAGATGCTGGAGCCTTAAACTAAGAATGTACTTATTTAGGAAATAGGTGTGTATTTATGTTGAGCACGATATTCAAACCATTAAGCTTCTTTATATCTTTGCAGTTGGGCACGTGTAGATGTACTGCTGAGTCAGCCTGGCTGTCTTAACGACCCCAGCAGATCTCCAGGGAATGTTGCTGCTTCCCCACGTGTCTCAAGTGACAGGGTTATGAAGCTGATTGCTGTGAGAACAATTTTCATTATTTGAGAGAATCATTAATTCCAACATACTCTTCCCTGGAGTAGTGATAAATAAAGGCATTAGATAACATTTCAAGGTACATTTGTTAAGCCTTTTCCACCTTTTTTGTACCTGCCCAAAGTATAAAATGAACAGTCAAGAGAAGGAAGAGAACTTCTGATGAGTCTCGGATGCTCTGTTGTCCAATTGCTCAGTCAGCTGTAGGCCATGTAGTATAACATAATGTAGTTTTATTTTAACTCTCATCAACTGCTCTGCTGTTTTAGTCTCTCTCTCTGTAGTATGGAGCGACTGGAAGATTGCCAAGTTAAGGGAAGTCTGTGTGTGAACAGCCAGGAGGGATAATACGTAAATCTGCTGGAAAGAGGCAATTAAAGGCAGCATTGAGATATAATGAAAAATAGACAATATTGAGCCTCAACAGAAATAGCAACATAAACAGCAGCTACTGTACTGTGAAGTGAACTTTGCTGTAAATAACTGCATTTTACACAAAACAGATGGATTATGAAATCTGTGAGCAGACTTACAGAAAGCAGTTTGGTCTTCAGGAACACATCCATGTTGATGTTTGGCATGTCCTCCTGGCCCAAAGGGACAAAAGGTGGCTTCTTGCTGTTGTATTTACAGAGTCCAGGGGGGAGCTGCAAAGTTGGATTATGTGCAAGCCAAATAGAGCCGAAAATAATTCTGTATGTCATATGTAACTATGAATGCAGATGACAGAGGAAGTGATATCTGAGATCAGCAGTGTAATAGATGCTGCCTTGTTGTTTCATAACCCAGCAGCTGAGGAGGTAACACATCAGTGAATGCATCAGGAATGCATCTGCCTAACCAGAGACCATGCCCACAGCTTACCATGACCTTGGCAACATCAGGAAATCCAACTGCATCATTTTTTGACATGAGTGGGTGGACTGGAAAAGGACAGACCATTCCAAAATGTTTAACTTTATAGTACAAATGAGAGTGGATTCAGACTGCATTTTAATCCTATGGCCTGGATTTCACTACCCTTGTTTTGGAACTGATCAAAAAGCTCAAGAGTTCCCTGTATTCTACCATTTATTCTGCTATTTTGCTGCCTTTGTGAAAGACTATGACCAGTCACAGCCCAGATACAGCAAATCAAGCTCCGTTTGCAGACACGAACTTGGCAATATGCATTAACTGAACACAGTTCTTGCATCAGGCAACACATCATGTGCTGTCTCACATTCTGAGCTAGAAGAGAAATATGCAGATATTTAAAGATCTTTGGGGGGGGGGCATGAAAGTGCTTATTTCTTAACACTAAACTTGTTTTTCAATTCTTTAGTTTGCCTCTTCCAGCAAAGAGCTGCTTATTATTAACATGTTTCAGTCTTCACAAAATGGGTAGAAACACACAACGATGACTCACTTTTGGTGTGCTGTAGCTAGAGCCTTACTCCAGCCAGAATTTTAAACACTAGATTCTGGTTGAGTTGGAGCAAACGACTTGTGAAGAGCTAAGATGAAAGAGGGAAATTCTGGCACTTGGGGTAGAAATCATCCCTTTTCTTCCTGGATGCAGTAGGGCTAGGTGCAGAAAGAAGGAGGCAACTAAAAGCTACTCCGTAACAACCTCCACATATTCTTTTTGAAATTAGTACTTTATTAGATCACATTTTTTCCACGACAAGGACCAAAAATCTGCAAAGAAACATGGCAACAAAATGCTAAATAAATGGCTTAACTAGCACTTTGTATGCTTCCCCTTTCATTTTTCGTGTTTGCTAAAGATACACTACATGTCTGGAACAGCACAGTTTGCCAAAAGTGTGATGTAATTTTTTATGTTTTAGGGCATCCCTCAGGCCTTTAGAAAAATAGAAAGTACCAAATACTCTTTAAATTCAGGAAGAGCTTTCTAAAAAGATTATTTATACGCTAAAAAGACAGCATTGTAAATTCCCTCTGGTGCTTGTTAAGGCCTCTGCACAGGTTTTCTCCCTTTTTTCAACATCCCTCACACAAGTAGCATCAGTTACACTGGAAGCTCTGGCACAAAGGGGCACGGCTGTCTTCGTCTTGTGTCATCTAAATTCATTCTAGTGACAGGGTTGCAAAGTGCTTATGTATTGCTTCTGCCTAGTAGGCACTGAGCACTAATAGGAATTTTTTTTTAGGTAGACATTTTATTATGAGGACTTTCAGCTTGTAAGCCTGTGCTTGCCTACATTTTATTCCAGCTCAGCCATCTCGCTTGTTGTCAATAATCTAAAAGGTAAATGTGTGATTGTTGAACCTCTCTGAGAAACATCTTTGTGTTGTGTTTGTATCTTGAAAATTCTTAGAAAGAAAAAAAAAAATCTAGAAAAGCCAGTCTGTTGCATTCGGGTTGCATATGTCCTTAAGAAGCAAGAAATGCAGAGAATGTCCATTAAAACCTGTTCCACAAACAACTCCAGACAGAGAAAGCCAGGAGTGAGTAAGAAAATGAGAGCGACTTTTATCTTCAGCTTCCTGAAGTCCTACAAGCTGATAGAAAAAAACCCAGGGCCTTTGTGTTACGTAAAACAGCATTACATGGTCTAACAAAAACCTGGTTTTGAAGGGGAGAACACAGTTCAGAAAATAATGGTGTTTTCAGGAGAGGATTTCTGAACCTATATTTAAAGTTAATGCAGACAAAGGTACAGATTCATATTAAAGTAGGAATTTGGGCATAAGGAAAGGGAACAAAAATATTTCATGAACAATAAAACTAACTCAAGAAGGTACTGACCTTGGTCAAAGATTTTTTTTTTCCATGATTTGCACTGACTGCTTCATAAATTTGCCAATAAAAGCTGAACTCCCACTTCAGCCATTCCTTCTAAATAAAAGTCTCTCCATTCTCTGGCCACCTGTTTTCATGAAACTTTCCAGAATCCAGTATCTTTGGGCTTATTCCTCTCCATCACATATGGTTGAATTTGGCCAATGGTCTCAAAACTGACTGTGGTAGGGAAAAGGAAACCGGCAAACATAGGGAAAGCACAGTCATAAAGACTTGTTTCCTTCTGAGAATGGGGAGAATTCATAGCTTATGACTTTCAAGAGTACTTCTTTCCAGGAGTAGGGGAAGGGGAAATATATTGAAAATACCCTTTAGAAAATAAAAAGTCTGTTTACCATCTCTGTGGTTTACCACTATATTCTAAAAGGTAACTCGGTTTCTGCTTTTCTTGGCTTCATTCTCTTTCCTGGATAATATAATAATGTTAAGAAAATGAACACTGAGGTTTTCCCACTCGAGGGTATAGCTAAAAGGCCCTAAGAGTCAATATATTCAGCATTTCTCAAATCACCCTACTAATCTGCAACTGGACAACACTGGCCTTACTATAGGACACTCATGATAACCAGCAGACCCTTCCAGGTCCTTTCCAGCCCTTTCTCATTCCCTATTTCTGCACACTGACTAGTTATGCTCCTAAATGGTAATTAAGGATCAGATCATTTAGGCTAAAATTTTACTTGGTCTATATATAAATACAGCTTGGTTTCTGTCATTCCAAACCTAGAGAAATTAGCAAGAGATGCACACTGGATTTATGTGAGCTACCTCATCTCTTGCCATTGCTCGGATTTTCAAAGAACACATTCACTCTACCCGCTTGATGAATGAGCTGCCAGAGAACACACTCTGGAGAAATTCAGCTTCTAAAAGGGTCGATGTAGGATGCAGCCCTGATGCATCTGTCAGGATTTTGAAGACAGACGTTGATTCCCCTGCCCTTTATCCGGCTTTGCGTCACTGACCACTACACCCCTGTTTTTACAAGGCTGGGCTGGAGGAGTTGCAATTTCAGCTAAGAAACTGCCATGCAAGGAATTCAGCACCTGTGCTGCAAAGCCTGAAGAACACCAGTGTCCAGGGAAGGAGCAAACAACTCTACAAATGCACAGAGAGCATCGATGTCGGCGTCCTGCTCAAGGACAGAAATAGCTCATTAAAATAGAAATACTCCTGGGAGGCAAGACAGGCATATTGTTTGCATGTTACAGGTAAATTGTGTATCACCATGGCATTCTCTGTGGGGAACCTTAAGACCTCCAGCCTGCACTGCTACTGCCTCTAGACACTCCTGTTCTTTTTGACATTAAATGCTATCAGAATCTGCTGATGGAGATGATGGAGAGATGGAGATGATAATCTCTAGCAGAGCTTTCATGTGCAGGGAATACAGGATGGGGCTTCACATACTGAACTAAATTCACAAAGTGACCTTTATCAAGAACATCTCAAGAATAAAATCCACCATAACAGGACTGTCTTTAAATGCCAAGTGTGTACAATACCATTCTCCTGTCAAAGAATGAACTAGACATTAAACAACTCCACAACATAATCTTTACATTTCAAATAACTTCTTCGGAAACATTACAATTTTTACCAGCCTGCTCTCAGGAGCTTGCGCAATGACTTAAAAAACCACAGAAGAAACTCATCCAGAGCCTCAGAGCGCTTTGTATGACCCAGAGTTATGCATTCAGTAAGAGCAGATGGAAAAGGATAATTGAATTCCAGGCAAAGAGAGCATTATTTGAATGGAACTTTGCAGTAAAATGAAGGACTGCAGGACATGTACAAGGAGTCAGTTCTGGATGGGAGACAATGATAGAAGTTCAAGATAGTTCTTGACTCAGCAGCAAGGAGTTTGTTGGAAGGAGAGAGAAGAGACAGAGGGGAGGAAAGGGGCCGACTCCGCCGTCTCCAGGAGACAAGCTGGAAGGAAGTCCAAGGAGCAAGGGTGTGGTTTGAAAAACAAGGAGTACAATTTCAAACTGGATTCTGAAGCAAACAGGGCAGTCAGTGAGGGCCTTGAGATGCATGAAATGCAAATTTTCTCCACGAGAGACCAAATCAGAACTTTAGGAGTTGTTGTGATACTCTGTCATTGCTGCACCAAAACATCTTTGTGCTGTGACTGCTGATGCAGCATTCCTACGGTTTGCATTTATCTGTGAGGCAAAACATTGACACTCTGACAGTGCCAGGCAGCATTCAGCTGGGAACAGATGTGGATCAACATCCTGCGCTCAGTGCTTTGCCACATGCAACAGCTCCCCAGCAGTTTGCAGTGATCATGCACAAGCATGTGCAAGTCCAACCCACAGACTCCTTGCTCCTTGGAGCTGCACTTTGAGGAACACTCCCAAGTGTTTGAGTGTTCCCACTCAGGCAGGTCTCCTGTAGTGGATGCTTTCTCATACAGGCCAGAAGACGTGCCAGTGACTTTTTCACCTTTTGTATCAAAACAGTAAAGTGGCCAAACATTTGGAAATTGAACACTCGTGTAGGTAACCAGTGATTTGAACAGATGTTGTTGAGCAAGAACCTGAGAAAAACATTTAAGAGAAGTGCACATTGCTTTTTTAGTGGCTGATTCTGTGGGAAGAAGACTGGGAACATACATACAACATTTTTCCATGTAAATAACAGCCCCTCCAAGACAAAAATGCAGCTCTTCTCAGGGCTCTTCTCAAATACCGGAAAAAGAGCCTCAGGCTGCCATCCATAGGATGAGCCAGAAACCCAAATATTTGGATGAGAGCAACCTCTGAAAAAAAATAGAGAAACATTTACCAGGAGCTTTTCCATTTGCATTGTTAAAGGATTGCTAGGGATTACACCCTCCTCAGCTGCTGAGTGCTGTGGCTCTGCCTTGTGTAAAGGAGCAGGAGAGTAGCAGTCAGCTAATCACGGGGGCACTAACACAGCAAACCATTAGGGACCTTTTACATTCCCTTTTAACAGACTGTAGGAAAAATACCTTAAATAAAGCCAGTAGTGCCTTTTCATTGAGAGACCCCAAACTAAATATAGAAAACAAATATAGTTAAAACATCCATGCACACAGCTGACGGTACAGAGGTCAGTTTCTTTAGCTGTGGAAGTTCAGCAGGCTGCAAAGTGGAGAAAAGATGGCAAAATACTTTTCCTGGTTTTTTGATTTGTGCCAAAATGTCCAACACTCTCAGCTCACTCTTCAGAGCTGATCGCACTTGCAAAGAATCCAACCCTTGGGATCAGAAAAGCCAGGTCTTATAAAGGACAGATATTTAAACACAGAGCAGTGCAAAGAAGGTACAAATGAGAAAGACATCAGCAGACAGAAGTGTGGCAAAGCACTTTTACATAAAGTGAGATACTTTTTTTACTACAGAAATTATGGGATGTTGTAATTAGGATTTGGCCAGCTGGGAGTGGGCATGAAGGATTGTATTATTAAAATTGGAGTGAAGAAATATAACAGACCTTTAATTTTAATTATACTTTAAAAGAGCCTCGGTTTCCTTAGCCAGTGATCTCTCAAGTTCATGGCAGCAGCTTAGTGCCAGACTACTAAGATTGCACAGTACACAGTGACTTTTGTGCATTTGTAATTCTTAATAATAAAAATATCTCAGAGGCAAATCTGTTGCTTCTTTGTCACATTTTTCTTTAAAACATTAATGATATAAAAATACATATTTTATAACTATGTACACTACATAAGAGGTACTACTTAATTTGTACAATAAGGGATGAAAGTATGTGGCTTGGTTTTTTTAAGAAATGGATATAAATTAGCAAAAATAGGAGCTCTGGATATAATTAATTAGCGTCCATAAAGTGAATGTGTGGGAGGGAAGTTGACAAAACAAGTTCACTATACCAAAATGGGCTGGTGACAGGTATGTCCTGATGTCCCACTGGTGGTCTCTCGGTCTCCCTCTGCAGCACTGCTGACTTGCCCTCATTTAGAAACTCATAAACCTCCATAATTAAACTGCAACTAACAAACCTACAGAGCAGATGCTACTCAAACCCCTTTGGACCACATAAAGAAAAGTTGTCTCCATCTTAGCTCCAGTTTTTGCTTTGTTCTTTTGAGAGACCAGACCTTGGTGCATAACCCCAATCCTGAGTCCTCTGGGGAGAGCTACAGATCCCAGATTTCTGCAGGGATGGGGCTTCAGCAGCATCTCATTCCCAGCCACCTGTTCAATGGGCTGTTCAGTGTTTCCTCAGTCCAGCTGTAGACCTTCAGTCTCCCATTCTTGACCAAGGGATCCCCATGGCTGCAGCCTGTGGCCGTGTGTGCCAGTAGGTACTCAGGTGCCTCAGCAAGCCACGCCTATGATTCCTTTGGAAACTTAACCCAGTTTTGGTAATTCCCAACTCCATGTATTAAAAATGAATGAGGTTAAGTGAAAATAATGAGGTTTTAAATTGTAATGTATTTGAAATTGTTTTAATCTTCCTTCTGGTTTTGAGTCTTCAGGGGTCCCTTGTTCAGCTTTGTATTAGAGATTCTCCTACAATCTTGTGTTTCCCAGAGCTGAGCTCTCTGGGAAAATGTGAACACCACAATGCTCTGGATAAAACTGCTGGAGCTAGCACCACTGCAGCCATTTCCACCTCAAAGGATTACTGTAATTTAGGAGAAATATAATAGCGCTAACATTACCCTCACCTCCCTCATCTAATGCTAATAGGATGACTAGGAGTGAGGGTAAAAAATAAAGGTGTTGATGTATCTCTTGCATGTTGGACCCTTTGCTTCTTGGTTATTCAATAGCTTCCAACTCACAGTATCAACTCTTGGGGAAGAAGCCCTATTTCTATTTAAAAATTGAACAGGGCAGAACAGTTGGATGGTTTTCATAGCTGGTAACAGGTCATAAACCCCATCACCTACCTCTGGCCACGACTGCAGGTAGCAAAGCCCACATGGTGCTAGGGTAAGTCGGTGGGTGGTGAGCCAAGAGCAACCATCTGACCCAGCCAGACCCCAGTGCCTTTGGGGGTTCTGGGGCTCCCGAGGAGGAGGAGGAGGAGAAGGAGGAGAAGGATNAAGGAGGAGAAGGATCGCACTTTGGCACAGCCAGCCACGACGGCAGGTACCAGGAAGGCGGCTCCCGGCTTCCAGTGCCCACCAGGCAGCTCCCGGGTGTTCCCTGTCTTACTCCTCACCTCCAGCGGGAGTCCCGGGGCGCTGAGGGGAGCATCACCCCGGCACTGTCGCGAGGCTGTGGGGAAGGGGAGGGAGAAGCCCCGGGGAGTCGGTGTGAGGGTGGGTCAGGGGGCAGCCCCGGGGGTCCGTGTGAAGGTGGGCCGGGAGGGACCCCGGGGTTCTGTGTGAAGGTGGGTCGGGAGGAGCCCCAGGGGATCGATGTGAGGGTGGGTCGGGGGTAGCCCCGGGGGTCGGGGTGAGAGTGGGTCGGGGGCAGTCCCGGGGTTCTGTGTG
>VWZW01006989.1:3353858-3394677 GCA_013397115.1 Edolisoma coerulescens
CGATGGGCGGGGGAAGAAGCGCGCCGGGGAGGGACTCTTTGAGGAGACCCTGGCAGGCTGGTGAGGTGCGGAGTGATCCCGGCGAGTGAGAGGCCCCGCGCTGAGGCCGAGGAGGGCGGCGGGCGCGCCGGGCGCCATCCCAGCGAGGGCTCCGCGCCTGCGNCCATGGCCCAGATACTGCCTATTCGCTTCCAGGAGCACTTCCAGGTGAGCGCAGGGGGGGTAGTGGAGAAGGCGCGGGGTCGGCGTCCCCCTCTTCTGCCGCACCCCGTCTCTTAGAGAGGGGGGACCGCGGCCTAGGGGGGCCGAGGTGCCCGTTGAGGGCGGGGAGAGGGGGCCAGGCCGCGGGGGGACCCGCTCCGTCCCCTTCCTTCCTTCCCTCTGGAGCGCGGCCGCCGTCCTGCTGGGCGCCGCGGGAAGGCGCGCGGGGCCGAGACCGCCCCCGGTGTGGACTCTGGGCTGTCGCTTCTGTTCATCCATCCGTCCGTCCATCCTTCCATCGCCGGAGCTGCGTCCCCGCGGCGTGCGGAGCGGCCGCGATTTGTGCAGAGTCACTCGTCGCCTGAGGGACCTCCCGCTCCGTGGAGGGGGAGGCGCCGCGCTGGAGCCGCGCTGCTCGCCCCGGGCACCGCGGGCGCTCCCCCGCCTCAGCTTGGGTGGACGCCGCAATCTTGCAGGCGGATCGTAGTTTTTTCCTTTTACCTAAACAACCATCAGCCTCTGAATCGCGAAGGTTCCTGGAAACCTCTTTTTGTGCCGCTGTGAGGGAATTGGTGAGATGAGGTGTAAGAAACCATTTGGACTTGGAAGCTGCACAGCCTCTGTCCCTCCTTCCGAACATAACAGTATTAAAAAATCCTCCCCCGGAATGACACGGTTCTGTTCTTAATATCCTGTGAAAACCATAATGCCAGCATTGGAAAAGATCCATGGCTAATGGAATGCAGCATAGACAAACCGGTTGATCTGTTTCCTTGTGACCTGGTGGTGAGGGAGGGTTGTAAATGGAGTGAGAGAAAAGCAGTCTCTGAACGTGCAGTTTGAGGCAGGAATTAAAAGAATTTGCTAAATGAATGAGAGAACAGGAAGTGGACTTGGCAAGTCATCCTTCTGTCGCTGTACCGCCCCTTTCTGTCAAATCAGGCATCCATTTCAAAATACAAACGGGGGTATCATCCTCCAGTGTGTACTTCATTCCACTTTGGGCATTTCAGCTTGGGAAATGGTTACGGTCACTTCCAGCTCCCTTTAGGAAGTATGTTTTTGCTTAACTGGAAGAACTGTCCTGGTGAGCCTAGAAGGATCACTAGGACCACTGAAAAAACCAGTAATTATAGTGAATTCCAGAAATACCTAATTTCTCTGCTCAAAGGAGGAGACACACCTGTGTTCTCTGAGTTTTCATGGGTTAGGAGAGTTCAACATGGTGAAGAATTCTACTCCACTCCCTCCCTGCCAGTGTCCACTATAGCAGTGATTATAGTAATCTCAAATAGGTTCATAAGAGCTGCGGAGCAGCTGTCTCAGTAAGAAACTTGGGATCAAAGTGGTTTTGATGTCAGACTCTCCTTAGAGAGCATGTAGTTCTTACCATTTAAAACTAGCAAGCATAACCAATCCTGCTGATTGTGTTTGATCTATACAATAGCGATGAGAGGACATCACACTTAATATGCAAGAGGTGTCCTGTGCTGCTTTGCATGTTAAATGACCGTTTCTTTGATTACCAGTGTTGTGCGTCTTGCAACACTGCCAATATCAGCATTGTGGTACCTCAGGTTTGGGTGGGGGGCTGCCCACCCGCTTTTCGAGGGATTTGTACTGAGGTCATACTCTATTTTTTGCTACCACCTGCTTTTGCTCTTAAACAGTTTGATGTTATTGAAGAGGCTAAACCTGTGCTTGAATCACTTTTCCTCAGCATGAAAGCTGCATGGAGGAGCAGAGAAAACCCTGGGATGTCCGTTGCTAACACGTAGGAGCAAACTTCTTCAGCTTTCCCTCTTTCCTGCTTCTTCCCCAGGCTGAATGCAGAAGCTCTAAAGCAGTACTCTGCTAAAGAGAGATTGAGATCAGTAGTAGCTGGGAGTAGGCATGCAGTAGCCTCCTCATGCTGCTTCTGCAGTTGTCCCTACATGGTGGGATAAATAGGGAAGGAAAATGGAAGGAATGTAGGAACTCACAATGTTTGCTCTGGCTGGATATCTGCAGTACTGTTATATCAGCTCTAACTTACTGTATGTTGTAAACTAGAATCTAGAGTCATGAATTAATGGTACGTGGTGTTTGTTATTGACTGGTAGAGAATTTGTGAAAACATTAGGCCTTCTATTCATAGTACTACACTGTCACATATATTTAGCCTTATCAGATTAATCTTTTTCCCCCTCACATTACTTCCAAGTAATTGTCTTGACTACTGTTATATTATCATATTTAAAATTAGTATAGCAAATCTACTATACTGCTTTATGATAAAGCCAGAAAAGTTACAATTCCATGTAATTGTTTTGTGTTTCAGTGATGCTAAGTTAAATCTTTCTGTGCCTTAATTCAATCTGTGTACTGTTTCTACCTGTAGCCTTTTTAATTACTGCAGCTTTAAGTGATTAGAATATCAGTTAGTGCTGTAATTAATTTCAAGTTCAGCCTGTTGCTGGAGAAACATTATTTCCCTTAAGTTCAGAGCCCTCCCGAGGTAGTTGTATGTACTTTACTAAAAGAAGAACTAAACCATGCAGAAAGTGCTCTCCAGAGAAGCTAAACATAAGCTGCAGTGCTAAATACTGAACTCTTCTCTCCCACTCTCTCTGGCTGGAAGTGGATAAATGGTAGTGTGAAGTGAAACAGTGATCTTGGTCCATGTAGAATTGGAGGAGTGCTAGGGATCAGCAGACTGTTTACATTCTTTGTGCAGCTCATTTTGCCTTATGTTGATCATCCTTCTGACTGAGCAGTGCAGGAGGAGTGACTGCCAGTTGCAGGGCACGTTAAATTTGAAGTTGTTACAGCTTGTACGTTCAAGTCCCGTGTGAGCTGAAGGATGGAGAATGGCTGCAGTGAAAAAAAGATATCCATGTCTTGATGTGGTAGAAGGAACTCAAAGTCTGTTTGTTTAGCTCCATTTAATGCAATTGAACAGTTATTTTTAGATGTGAACTCTGTCACTATGAGTCTTCACAAATTCATAAAGAACTTACATCTTGCTCATTTTTCTCCCAGAGGATATTATTGTTTAAGTCTCATAGCAAGGGAGGGGAGTAAGACAAGGACTTAGTTTTTATCTGTCTGGTGACTGCCCAGCTGCAGCGGTGCAAACTATGCCAAGTCCTGCTGCAGTGAATTACTCGTGCATACTACTTAAGCTAATGTGATTTAATCAGGTTCTTAACTCCAATGCTTCTGTTGGAGCAGTGAATTATAAATTATTTACCAGATTGAGCTCTTCCAAGGGGACTGTAGTTTACAATGGAAGTGCAGTAGAAGACCAAATATACTGGTACATAGACTGGAAGCAATACTACTGGAATCCAGTGTACAAAGTGTTCCTGATCTAAAATTAAACTTTTCCTTCACTTAGTCATTGGTTTTGTCTTAAAAGCATCTCTTTGTGCCTCTTTGAGCTTTTCTCAGTTCTCACTAGCAAAAATCTTTGCTTGTCTATGGGGAAAACAGTTGCTTAAGCAGTGTCTCAGGTTCCAAGATTGGAGCCATCATCCCTTCAATGCACAGAAACACTGTTCTGCTTTCTGTTCAGTAACTGATACAGGCTCTTGAGCACAGCCAGTTACTGTGGAAAACTTGTGTGCATGACATGCTCTCAGTACATAAGTGCTGCACATCTTGGTGCAGCACTGACAAGCTAAAGTATCCTGGTTTTAAGCATAAAGGATGTAGATTGGCTTCCATCATTTTCAAGACAAAACCATTTTCTGTTTGGATAGTCTGGCTTGTCTTACTGAGAATTACTATCTGTTGTGCAATAGGCATGACTGAGCTGGATGGTGTTCATAAGTTAGCTTTGGCTGAACATGTGGACTTAAGAAGCACTCAGGATATTTGCAAGCTGTAAGTGACTTTTTAGATTTGTATTCAAAAGGTAGGGCTAAATATTATGACGTGATTCAGCTATTCAGTGATGAAGAGCCCATATTTGCTCATTGGATTCAAAAGTGCCCTGCGCATGGTACTGATACTCATTCGATAGATGATCCAATCCTCATCGCAGACATACAGAAATAGATTTTTGTGTAGGGAGTAACTGTCACTTAAGATGAAAGCCTAATTGCAACTGCAGCTAAGGCCTGTGGTCTTGCGTGTTTTGGGTCTTACATACTTCCTTGGTGTCCCTCAGCTGTCAGAATTGGAACTATAGCAGGAGATGAGGTGAGGGTGAGCAGTTGAACAGGGATGCCCAACAGTTACATGCACATCCTTACAGGGGATGATTAGAACTTTATGTAGTCACATGAGTAAGACTTATGGGAAACTATTACTGCATTCTTGGTTTGTATTATATTTAAAAAGATACGTGCTTACAGAGCTTTTAGCAGGCAGTTTTTGTTTGGGTATGTACAGCCTCTGTCCAAGCCTTACTCTTCTTTAATGGCCTTAAAAAAAATAGTAGATCACCTCTACAAGCACTTATGCTAGAATTATGTTGCATAAAGCTGAAATGGGATACTTATTGAACCCTGGAGAGATATTAAATTTACAGAGTTCTGACTCCAGCATTTAACTGATGGTAGGTTGCAATTACTGGAGTGTCAGTATTAGACAGTAAGGTAGGCTTAATTATTTCCCATTAGAGAAACGGACTTAGTTTGAAGACTAGAGGTATCAGTATCTGAGTTGGTCTGTGCTGGCTCAGTCTGGATCGCTGCACTCCACAGTAAGGGAAAATCATTAGAAAGCTCAATATTTAGTAGAGCGCTTGTGTAAAAGACATCTTGACTTCATTTCTTAGCAAATGGTACAATGCTGGAAAAGAATGGGGAAAGACTAAATATCAGATTACTAATGGTCTTTCATCCTGAATATCTTTGTGTCTTCATTCATGTTGAGAATCAAATAATAAATCTTGGTTTAATCTTTACCATGTCGGTAAGTTCTCAGTATCTGTAAGATGCTTAAAAGTCTTACGGCATCTAATCCAGCCTGTAGTAGTACTAGATATCTGTGAAGCAAAAATCTTTGTTACCTGGTTCATTCAGCCTGATGGTGAAAATGGTTCTATGCTGTGTGTGTAGCTAATGGGTGTTACGGCAGGAGAGGCATTAGGCTGTGACTTGTAGAACAGAATGTTACCCTTTCCCCCACAGCTAGGCTTGCTGTAACCTACATGGGGGTACTTGGTAGGGTTTAACTGGATTACCCAAAAGTAAAGTGTGGGTGAAATCATGGAAACGATGGTAAATGGAATCATGGAAATCATAGTAAATACCTCTGGAATGACTGTGTAATGTTGAATCTTTCTTTTCAGAAGAAAACAACCTTAGTTTGAGAGAGGGTACTGCTTGCCTAAGAAGCATAATAAAAAATGAAAATTTAGTAGTAGTTGAGAGGCCTGTTGTTCACTCTTTTATGAAAATTAACTGGAAAATCACTAGTTAATGTATACAAACCTCAGTAATGACCTGTAGCATCTTCACCTGAGGCCTTTTAAGATACATAGCTAAGTGCTCACTACCTCCTGTAATAAAGTTCTACTGATTTTCTGCTTGAGGAAGGGGAGGAAGGTGCTTTAGAACAATGCTGTTCAGATCATTGTGGAAGATTTGTCCCATCCAGGGTAAAAGTGATGCTGGCTGATGTCCCTTTATTTGATGGTAGAGGGATTCTGCTCCTCTTCTTCTGTATAGTCAGTAAGCAATATGCCTCTTACACTGCCTCACATATCTCAGGAGGATACGTACCACTGCCCTAATGGCAGGAACAGTCTTCGGTGTTTTCAGACTGCTAAACTGTGAAGTGTTGTCATCATTGACTGGGGCTTGCATGAGTATTCATGTGACCATCCTTTAGGGAATACTGGCATTTAGCCTTTAAAAGATGTCACAGGTTTCCCTAATAATAAGGATGGCAGTGATACTCGAGCAGAATTCAGCATTACATTTTCTGAAGCCTTTGCTGGATTTTATAATAGTTTAAAGCAGGAAATTTTAATACCAGAGCGTGATGCAAAATCATACTTGTCTTAGTGAAACCCAAAATGTTTTCTTCAACAGGGACCAGACTTTGGAGTGAATAATGGTGGGTTTAAAGCTGAACGTCAAGTAGGAAATGCCTCAAGGTTCTCACTATGCAAAATGAGTGGCCAGGGGCTGTCTCTTGAAGAGTAGGTCAAACTGAAGCACACTAATTGAGAAGAGACCTTGGAAAAGCTGTGTTTCTGCTTCAGTACTCTGGAAATACGTCTGGATTTGGATTAATTAAATCAAGTTAGGAACTTAGCTGTGCTGCAGTTAAATCTCTTGACTACTCTTGTGATACTTAATCAGTCTCTTATAATGGACTGTACTCTGTTGGCAGATGGACTCGGAACGTGCTCCATATCAAAGTGCTTAAGTGTCTGCTGCGTGAACATGTGATTTGTGACAGTATGTGGACATTGTCTGGTGTAGAGCAAGTGAGCAAGAACAGTGGAATTAAGAGCCTATCGTTTATTTCTCTGTGGTTCAAGGTCACAGAAGTTGACAGAGCTACAACTTGCATGTTTATTGGGTGCTAAAACGTTCTGTGTTACATATGAAAGGTGCACAGCTTGTGTTGGTATGAAAACTTCTTTCCTTACTGACACAGAAGGCTGTAATAGCCACCAGCCTGGTAGATTTGTTTTCAAAACTCTAGGTGCAAGCATGTTCTGATGACCTTGTGCCTAAACTTTGATTCTCTTTTGGAATGAATGGCACCTGCTGAAGTTTACTATTGTGTATTAAGTATTTACCCTGAAGTGAGGTGTTAGTTGAATGGCTCTCAATTCTGCTGAGAGACACTTACGGGAATGAATAAATGTCTTTTTACGCATGCGTACATTTGGCTTATATTACGTTACTGAAACTTGAGTCTGTTGAGATTAGCAGTTACTGAGCTGAATAGCTCTTCATTAGTCAGCTCAACAGAAAACAAACAATTCCTGAGGCATTCTTGGGCACAGTCCTGACGCACCACACTTAAAGGTTTATCTCTGTTACATACCCAATTTCCGATTTAGTGAGTAGCGTTACAGAAGCTGTAACAAGCCATGGTCAGCCAGCTCAAACACACTGAAACAGTGATGCCATCATGGGACTTCTTGCCCAAGGGATTTAGTCTATTGTATGAAGCTCCTGGTGGTAAGTATCAAAGGAGCGTAATGACTCAGTGATGCTGGTGGTAGATTCTATCCTGTCTCCTTGAGGGCAGTAATTGTTCACTTGCAGTGCACTGAAAAGCAGTGTAGGTTAATCCTTTGAGAAGCTTCCGTGAAGCTGATACAGTTCCTGTGCTTGAAAAGCATTGCTTTGGGGCATAAAGCAGGTGCTCAGGCTTGTCACAGTTATTGTTATATAAAATGCAGCTTGCAGACATACCAAACTGGGGTGTGCTGCATAGGTAGATGTGATGTACTCTGGACCAATGAAACAGTGATGTTTGTTCACTGCCACCTCCTGTTAACTGAAATTGAGAGTGAATGGAAACAAAGTCAACACAAAAGGATGAAAATGAGATACAGCCATCTTGTAGGGCAGTCTATTTGGCGGCACAAAATGACTCCAGGTTACATTTAGAGTAACAACTTGGTTTTTACTGTTGTGTGGTTGAGCCCAAGTTATGTTTTTAGAGCTGGGCGTATGGCTGGAAGGGGCCTGCATTACAATCCCTGCCTTTGTTGTTGAGCCTAATGGCACGACATCTTGGGCAAGGAGAGATGAAATGACTGTTTATTTTAACACATCTTTCTTACCTTTCACTGGTAAGAATTAGGTATTCTCTGAAGTAAGATGAACAAGTCCACTTGTAGGCCAATTGAGACCTGCTGTGTAGACTTCATTCCGCAGTGTTGCTAGGAATGGGTTGCATAAGGGTAATTGATTCTTTCTGTACTACCCACTGATGCTGAACATTGCAGTTCTGCCACTTAAGCTTTGAACACAAAATTCACCAGCCTTGCTAAAACTGGAATAGTGATGCAACTGCTGGTGTAGTCTTACCACATTACTAGAATCAGGTTAAGTGATAAATGCATAAGTTAAAACTCCTTTTAGTTTGCATTAGTAATACAACTTTGGAATGTCTTTAGGACCTGAGTACTGACAATTAGGTAGTTCTTTACCTATGGAACAAAGAGAATCAGAAGATAAATCATAGTTCAATAGTGTACACTCTAGTCAGAGAAACTTGTCAGTCTTGCATTTCCTTCTGGAAGAAATTTTAGACATAGAGGCTTGAGTTAGACCTTCAACATGGGAAGGATAATTAAGCACCCTTTTTTGTCTTTCTAGCTCCAAAATTTGGGCATTAATCCAGCAAACATTGGATTCAGCACCCTAACAATGGAATCTGACAAGTTCATCTGCATAAGGGAGAAAGTAGGAGAGCAGGCACAAGTAGTGATAATTGACATGAGCGATCCAACAACACCCATCAGACGTCCAATTTCTGCAGAAAGTGCCATCATGAATCCAGCCTCTAAAGTAATAGCGCTAAAAGGTGAGTAACCCTTTATGATTGCAGTATGAAAACTGCTGTTTAGCTGTATTACTGCTTATTAATGCTTTTAAACTTTATGTAAACTTTCTAAGAAGAATGTGTATGAGGATAAGAATTCTTGCCTGAACTTGCATGCTGTATCTTTGGCAGTAGATCTTTCAGTAATCTTTGGATGATTTGCCTCCAAGTGGGTGTGAGGTGCTTGGACCTGGCACTGCAGCCTCCTATCCTCACTGAGGACCAGGTCAGCATCTGGTATACCTTCCCTTTAAACAGGTATTGTAAACAGAATGGACACTCGTATAGATGAACAGGGGCGTAAAGCCATATTTTCTACCCTGTCCTGGTCCTTTCTTGTAGCTCTGAAGGTTTTACTAGATAGTGACAAAAATGTCGTAAGGATGGCCACTAAGTGTAAAAGTTTGAACATAACAAGCATGTTAAGTTTGACAATCACGAGGTCTTGCAGCTAGAAGACCTCTGCTTACTGCTGCCTGTGTTGTTACTGCCTTTAAGTAGCCCTCTGAGCTCAAAGAAGTAATTTTAATACATCTCTGGCTCTTTTCTCAAATGACCAACATCTAGTATTTAATCTCAATAACTGTTACTGACTATGTACTTTTCTTCCTGCATCTTATCTAAACAGATGGTGAGTGAACTTTGTCCTGACATTGTATGTTTGGTAGTACAGAATGGTCCAATCTCATAAAAAGTACTGAACTTTAAGGTAGCCATTTCACAGTTCACTTCATGGCCAGGTGGGGGAATCTTAATCCTCAACTGGTATTACAGTGATCATGTTCTCCATTGGCTTGTTTCTAACCATTTGGCTGTTTTGACTATTGACTGTACCAAGTGAAGGAGGAGAGTGTGCTTTTAATGTTTGTGTGTATGTATATGTGATGGAAGTACAGTTGATAGACAAAATGAAGTTGCAATATTTTTATGAGAGACCTCTGCTAGCATGTCCTGTGTGCTATTCATTTCTGCCTAAATGTGTTTTTTATTGTGAAAAATCATGGTGAAATTACTTAGGGGTCCAAGAAATAACTGTCCTCAGAACTGGCGTAAAACCTTTAACTTCTTTTCTTTGATCTCAGGCTTATACTGACATTAGGTGAGAACTAAAGTGGATATTTGACTTCAGCTGAATCTGTGATTCAGCTGAGACAGTTATACATCTTGCGAAGGACTGCCTTACCTTGGGTATGGGTAAAGGTAACAATGAAAAAAAATTCAGATCTGTTACGAATTTACTGTCCTTTATCTTGGACCCCTTTAAACAAGCTGTATTGGTAAGGAAAGTGCCTTCTCTACACTAGCAGAGCTTCGTCCGCCTCTTAAAAGGAAACTATGTAATCTGGTTTTAAAACTAATATACTAACTAAATGGATTATCATCAGCTTCAAAGAATATAGCTTTATTCTTGCCAGTTAAGACTTGCTCAAAAGGAGTATTGTTCTGTCCATTCAGAGTGAATAAATCTGTCCTCTGAACTGACAAGGTTGAGTTAATGATGTCATGTTGACATGCAAAGTTGTGTTGTCAAGTGTTGCAAACTTAATGGTCTCTTCTCTAAATACTAGTGATCAGAGGGTTGGGTAGAAAAGAGGGTTAATAGACCTACCTAACCAATATGTTATCCATGATAACCTGAAGACATGGTTTAAGTCAGTCTGTCACTCCAGACTTTTCCCTGCTGATCAAGTGAGGCTTCAATAGTCAAAATGGTTGTTACATATTGTGACTCAGTGTGCCATGATGGGCAGTTGCTCGTAATCCCAGGATTATTGAGCAATAAATGTAGAAACCCACCCTCAGAAAAAGAAATGAAATGGTTCTCGATTTAAACTGAAGTACAGTATGCACAATTTCATTTCTGGATTGCATGTGGCATTCTCCTGGTGTACCAAAATTTATGCATTGTCTTTGTGTTCTTGGTCCTCTTGCACTGCTCTGTACTGGGAGTACTCAGCAGTGGGTGTAAGTGGAGAATGCGGCATTCGAGGGTGCTTCCATTCTTTGTGGAATGGAGAAACTTCATGCTCCAGTGAACTGAAATGTAAATTCTTGTGCTGATGTTCAAAAAATGAGTCTGCTTACTTGATTACGCCTGTATAGTCTATTTAGACTCATCAGTTTGGTAGTTTGATCAGAAAAACCTTAAGTCTTTTTGTCTCAAATCTTGGCCTAATAAAGTGGTCAAGTAGATGTTAAGACTCAAATATACACTTGCCCTCACTATGACTGTATAGCAGGTTGTGGTTTCTCAATCCAAATAACAATTTTTTTGCAGTTTAATTACAGTTTAGGGTTGTGGAGTTTGATTTTATGTTGCCACACTTAGGAAATTGTAAAGCTGTGGCTTCTCCGGCTCCCGACATCCAGGGCTAAACTGCCTAGTGAAGCTTGTAGAGATATTTCTGACTGTGACACAGCAGTCAAATTTAGTCTAGAAAAGAGACAACCATGAGGTTTTAGCTGTCTGTCGGTTTCTTCTATGTTCTTGAAACTAGGAAAGACATCCTGCTTCCTCTTCAGGAAGACTATCCTTAAGAGCAATTTCTATATGCACATATTGAGATTGTTGTTTAGAGGGTGACCAGAGCCCTTCCAGAACTGCTTGTCTCCTGGCTGCATGTGAGGCCGCACAGAGTGGGAGTTCAAAATCCATCTCTTGATAGCAGCAGGCCATTGCTGGATAAATTGTTGTCCAGTACAGTAAATGTGCTGTTTCCAGCTATCAGTTTACAGGCCTGGGCTTACTGCATCTGTCTGATACAGTAAGTGCATGTGCAGAGCAAAGTGTTCATTAGCAGGCTGCTTTTGGTCCCAGGAAAGGTAGCAAGCTCTCCTAGGATGTAGTTAATCAGGTTGACAGTTCTCAATGCAGTTAAACCAGGCAGCAAATGCTGCGTGTGATAGCTCTGAAGTCTTGCATTATCTCTTGGCACTGCATTAAACTAACACGATCAATTTATGTATAAATTACACTAAAACGTTATAGAGCCGTTTGAGATACATATTAGCTTGGGATTAGTAACTCTTGAATATGATTTCTCAGGGGCCAGCAGCCTTTATCTATCAGCGAACGTCTCCCAGTTTGGCAGTCACAAGTGTTACTAACAGGAAACACTTCTGAAATGGGGATAGATATAATGGCATTACAAGCCAATACTCCAGCAGTCTGAGTGGGTGTCTTGTGAACAGAAAAGAATATTCCTGGATCTGAGTTGTCTCATCTGCAGTAAAATAAAACATCACTTTGACTTTGTGAAAGGAATAGATTCCCTTATTCTTTATAGTTTCGTTCAATTAACATTGGTTTTAAGCCTACTTAGTACGGTAGGTCTTCTGGTAGTTAAAAGGACTACTAAAATCAAGCCTAAACCTGCAGTATAGTTTCCTAAATCATGAAGAAGTAATCTTAACTGGAACTAAAGCTCCAAACCTTCCTATAGTCTTTCTGAACTTTTGACTGTCATCTTCAGTACAGAAGAGGTATTATTCTTTTTCTTATACAGAGCCCATCTAGTTCAGTATGCAGTTCATCCAACAGAAAAATAAAATGGGAGCTGTGATCTTTGGCTATCTCAAGCTATTTTAAGTCTTGTGCTGTTTGACCAAGTCCAGCTCATCTACAGCAGCTACTAAATTGACTCAAACTGGAGCAATTCTTTCTATTAATTGTACTGAATGACATCTACTAGACATCTGTAACTTGGCATACCAGTGCTGCCAACTAAACAAGAGTTTACACAAGCTCTGTAGCTTAGACTGTCTTTCTGTTACAGCTTATAGTTAATTAAAGTGTCTGTGCTTGTCAGTTGTTGGAATGTCTCTGTGAGTGTCCATAAGAAGGAGATTTTTTTTTTGGTTTTGGGGTGGTACAGATGTTGGGGGTGGAGAGGGGATTCTGTTAAGAGGCAAGTATCGAAGGAGACTCAGATGTGACAGGACACTAACCCTGTCTGTAACACCACTGGAATAGTGGGTTAAACTGAGTGCTTGTAAATAGGCAAACTGCAGGATGGCCATTGTGGTAATTGATCTGTGATGTTTCTTGGATTTTGTCATACTAGCTGGGAAAACACTTCAGATCTTTAACATTGAGATGAAAAGTAAAATGAAAGCCCACACAATGGCAGAGGAAGTGATCTTCTGGAAATGGATATCTGTGAATACAGTTGCCTTGGTGACAGAGACAGCAGTGTACCACTGGAGCATGGAGGGAGAATCACAACCCCAAAAGATGTTTGATAGACATGCTAGTCTTGCAGGCTGCCAAATCATCAATTACAGAACAGATGAACACCAAAAATGGCTGCTGCTGATAGGAATTTCAGCACAGGTAAGTTCCCTGGAAGCAGCATGTTATGAAGGTAATTGGGAGAGCCCTGGCCCCACTTCACTTAATAGCTGCTGTGGTATAACTTTGGTTTCTGTAAATAAAAAATTCAGAACTATCTTTTGTGTAGGAATAGCCTGACTTTTAGTTCGGTTCGAGTGTTGGTGGAGGGGGTGAGAGGCATTTGCTGCTTTTTAGTTTACTGTCCCAAGGGTCTTGCTACAGACATTTGAAATCTTATCTCTAAAAGCTGACCTTTCTTTTTTCTAGCAAAATCGTGTGGTTGGTGCAATGCAGCTGTACTCGGTTGATAGAAAAGTCTCTCAACCTATAGAAGGCCATGCAGCAGCTTTTGCAGAATTCAAAATAGAGGGAAATGCCAAACCTTCTACCCTCTTCTGTTTTGCTGTGAGGAGTCCTGCAGGAGGCAAGGTAAAGTCTGCAGCTGTGTTCCTGTAGTGCCATAGGTAGCTTGTTCGCATCAAACTGAATGTGGAATTCAGTAGCATTGAATACACTACAACTGCTGAACAGTCTGTGCAGGGCTGAGGTAACACCACAATAAATGTCTTGGCTTTTCTAATCTTGTCCTGCAAAATTGATGAATTGACAAGTCTGACTCAAAACATCTTGAATGGGTTGTCTTAAATAGGAATAGTCCACTTTCATGGAAGGTGTGGTTCTTTTGGGTTTTTTATTCTTCTCCCAGCTTTTAATTTATCAGGTTCCAGAAAACTTAACATTCTGAATATGTGGGGCACAGCTCCCCAGACTGTGTTGGCCAAATGTGGCAGATGACTTCAGTAGCATATCTGAGGAAAGGAACTTCTTTCATGTGGCTGTACTTGCAGGCAATCTTGTGACATGAACTCTTTTCTTCATAGCTGCACATAATTGAAGTAGGTCAGCCAGCTACTGGAAATCAGCCGTTTGTTAAGAAAGCTGTTGATGTGTTTTTCCCACCTGAGGCACAAACAGACTTTCCTGTGGCAATGCAGGTAAATGTTTGACCCCCCAAAAAATGAGCTTTATAGCCTGGCAAGGAGCTGACATCTGTTGTAAAGAATGCTTTCTCTAGTGCTCTGCTGCTATTCTTCCTGGTTCTGGGTGGGGTGTTAATAGGTTTGTAGGGAAGTAGTGTGGACATTAAAACAGTAACTTAAATACATAGACTGTTCCTGTATTTGTCTAGATGTCAACTTGAGGTTGTATTTTAAAAAAATAATAAAACAAACAAAAAGCCCCAACAAAACTTCTACAAAAAAAAACCCCAACTCCAAACCAATGAAACAGATCCCAAAAAAAACCCTTGACAGTGTCTTCAGGGAGAATGTATCCAACATCACTTTGGCTGTTCAGCTTCCTACTAATGTTCCAAGTTCCAGGTAAGAATATTAGCATACCTCCTGTAGTAGCAGCACAGAAAAGGCAATTTGGGACATTAGTGGGAGATTCTTTAGGAAAGAACTTAGGTGGTTGCTATCACAGACCAAATTTCACTTAGCATGTCTGCAGGACTAGAAATTGTGTCATAAAAGCAGACTATCTCAGAGCATAAAACTGCTGACAAGTCTAATAGACCAGCTTTGTAAACAGACCAAGAGAGGCCTTAAATAAGGGGCGTGCATGACAGGATTCATGTGGCTCTGTACTACAGCTTAAGGCTTAATTAACAAAACATCCAAAGACTTGTTCCAAGGGGAGAGTACTTTCCTTGTATGAAGACCATTTTGGCTCAAAAGCCTCCCCAGTTTCAGTGACTTGACAGATAAAGCAGAGTACTCAGTAGATGAGCTTGGTTTAGATTCTGCTGGTGCTTTGGGTAGGCTTTGTTGGAAGAGAATGGGATTATCTCATTAGTATTTCTGAACAGAAACTTGTACTGACATATCTAGACTAGAATGCTAATTATGCCCAAACTTTTTTCCTCAGCTTAGCTTATTAGGATGAGGAGTATGTCCTTTGCTGCAGATGAATTTTAATTTCCCTTCAACTTTTCTATTCACTGGAGCTATGCCTGCAAATGGCCAGCAAAGCTGTTCATTGCTTTTGAGTATGAAAGGAAGAAGCCCGAAGCTATATTTGTTCTTAGTGTCAGTGCAAAGGCATGTCACTGCAGTACTTTCTTGTGACTAGGCTAAAGGCAGCTGTCTTAAGTGTTACAGTCTTGCTAGTTTTGATTAATAAAAACCTGTCTTTTGGCAGATTGGAATTAAGCATGGTGTTATTTATCTGATCACGAAGTATGGATATATCCACATGTATGACTTGGAGTCTGGAGTGTGCATCTACATGAACCGTATTAGTGCTGATACTATCTTTGTCACAGCTCCTCATGAACCTACCTCAGGCATTATTGGTGTGAACAAAAAAGGACAGGTAACAAATCCACCATTCTGTTTCCGAGTCTTCTAAAGTTCAGATGAAATGTAACAAGCCTAATGAGTGACTTGATGCCACAGATGTCATGGAAGAGAGCAAGTGACTATTTGATTAATCAGTTTTTAATCTCTCCTAGTACAGAACTACTTGGAGAGGAACTTGTTTTTTTAATAATCTATTCCTTCAGTGATGGGCTGCATAGCCATTTTGCTGTTGTATTTCATAGTAGTTGTGGAAAGGACAGTACTCCTCAATATGGCTCTTGTTCTTTCCAGGTGCTTTCTGTATGTGTTGAGGAAGACAACATAGTGAACTATGCTACAAATGTTCTCCAGAATCCTGACTTGGGACTGCGAATGGCTATACGTAGCAACCTAGCTGGGGCAGAGGAATTATTTGCCAGGAAGTTTAACACACTGTTTGCTCAAGGAAACTATGCAGATGCTGCTAAAGTAGCTGCATCTGCACCAAAGGTAAATAACTCCAAAGGTAAAGCTAAGAAATCATGGAAATTTGCATTAGCTTAGTGGATTGCTTAGCTCACTTGCATTTCAGAACTTGTTATTCAAAACGTAAATGCAGTGTTCTCTGCAGTCTGGTAGTGGTTCTGACTAATACATTCCTGTGTATCCCATAAAGGAGCATCTGCTATCTATTTCTAACCAGACTGGACTTTCTGTGGCCACTGACTTCTTGCTAGAAAGTCATTGGTTTGATGGTCTCTATCCTGAAGGTTTAACAGTAGATACTTCAGTTTATAGCTTAAAATCTGCTTTTTTTACTAATGCTATTCGGTCTTCACTAATTAAACACTGCTTCTCTCTATCTTGTGCCTGTTCAGGGAATTCTCCGTACCAGTGATACAATTAGGAAGTTCCAGAGTGTACCAGCTCAGCCTGGGCAGGCCTCTCCCCTGCTCCAGTACTTTGGAATATTGCTTGACCAGGGACAGCTGAACAAGTTTGAATCTCTGGAGCTCTGTCGCCCCGTCCTGCAGCAGGGCCGCAAACAGCTTCTGGAGAAGTGGCTGAAGGAAGACAAGGTAGGCTCCATCATAACATTAGCCTACTTCTGTTACCTTGTAACAGTTGAGTGTGAACAATACTTTTGTTGATGCTACATCTGTGAATTCTTCTGCTTGACAAACTGCCACTTCTGACTTCAGCTGGAGTGCTCAGAGGAGCTGGGAGACTTGGTGAAGACGGCTGACCCAACCCTTGCGCTCAGCGTCTACCTTCGAGCTAATGTGCCAAACAAAGTGATTCAGTGCTTTGCTGAAACTGGTCAATTCCAGAAAATAGTGCTGTATGCCAAGAAGGTAAATAGTTTATCACAAACTGCAGGCTCTGTCATACATTTAATGTGTACATTGTGCAAATCATAGTGTATTACTACGGGCTAAACAGTCCGCAAAAAATAAACTTGAAAATATCCAGAATTTTATGAAGTATCAAATTAATGGACTGGTTTAAGCTTATTCTACAGAATAAAGATAAGATTCTTCCTGAATTCCTCAGATGTTGATTTGTAATCCATAAAAAGAAGAAAAATTGCCTAATGTTCACTTTTAAGTTTAGGACTTGATAAGTAGTGCTTTAGGACTGTTGAAAAATTTGTTCCAGGCAGTTTTCTTACCTAGCCAGAGAATTGCCCTGGCACAAGTTCAGTTACTAAATAGGTGAATACTGAATTTCTGTGTCAACAGACAAGAAATGCTTTTGTCTGAGAATTCCTGGCAGATGGGGGATGGTCATGGTAAGCTCGCAGCAGTTTATAAGTCCCTATGCTAAAGAACCTGAAGGTTTAACAGAAGTGTTAACCTTCCTAGATATGCATGACTGTTTCTGAAATCTCTAGGTTGGCTATACCCCAGACTGGATCTTCCTACTGAGAAGTGTGATGAGAGTCAGTCCAGAACAAGGCCTGCAGTTCTCTCAGATGCTGGTACAGGATGAGGAGCCACTGGCTAACATTAACCAGGTGATGCCTACAACAAGAGAGAGTACTGGTCTCTTTCTAGACAGAGGTAATAGCGTAGTACCATTCTGGGGACTGGTAAGGCTGGTTCAGATCTCGTCATCTTGATTAGAGAAGTGACTAAATAGTCTAGTCAGGTTTGGTTATCATTGAGTCTTTAGAGGCAAGTGTGTTTGCAAGTTCTTGTGGAAGCTTTCTGGTTTATTGGTAGTAAGCTTGCCACAATCTTACTCTAAGCAATAGAGTTGCTATCCTACTGTTGGCTTTAATGGAGCATACATCTCCTCAAGTTCAATTCTGGCTGCAATTGGCCATTTCTTGTTAAATGGACAGAGAAATAAGGGAACATTTTGCATTATTAAACGACTGAAGCTACTTGGAAAAAGTCTTGGTTTTTCTTCTAGCAACTATCCCAACAAGAGAGAAGGGATGAGCTTTGCATGCCATGGTAGAACTAAGTAAGAGTGGATGGCAGTCTGGCATAATAGCTCAGATGAATGCGCTTCTTCCATTCTAGAGAAAAAGAAAACATGTGAAACTTGTCTCTCTATTACCATGGTAGCAACAGTATGAAAACAAGGGAATGCAGCATGCTAGGTGCTGTGATAGCCTGTCTAGCCAGGCTTTTCGTATACACAGAAAAATGTACATGTGTGTATATAGACCCCCCTCTTCTCTAACTTAACCAATCTCAACAGATCGTGGATGTGTTTATGGAGCACAGTCTTCTGCAGCAGTGCACGTCCTTTTTGTTGGATGCCCTGAAAAACAACCGCCCTGCAGAAGGCCACCTTCAGACCCGTCTCCTGGAAATGAATTTGATTCATGCCCCGCAGGTACGACCCAGTTCCTTCAAAAACGGAGAGACGGTACTAGACTTGCACAAGAATAGGATGTCTGATACTGTTATCTGTAAGTCGTTTAGTAACATGAAAGACTACTAAGTCACTGCTGTGACTTCTCAACAACTTGTAGGCTAAGCTGCTGTGATTCTCCTGACAGTCTGAATATGAAATGTAACCTCCTAGGTTGCAGATGCCATTCTCGGAAACCAAATGTTTACACACTATGATCGTGCTCATGTTGCCCAGCTGTGTGAAAAGGCAGGCTTGCTCCAGCGAGCTTTGGAACACTACACGGATCTCTATGATATTAAACGTGCGGTTGTTCATACTCACCTCTTGAATCCTGAGGTAAGTGTTGTACAGAGTAAGAAAGTGATGTGAACAGTCTTTAGCACTTCTGCAGCTGCTGTAACATGGGTTGTAAGTACTGAATTAGCACAGTAGCTGTGATTCAAGAACGTTTGTCCAGTTAACTATTAAACTGTAATCTGTACTTTCAGTGGCTTAAATCTGACCTCAGTTTCCCAGGTGGGCGTTTCAAATATTATTTCCAAACTGCACTTTTGTAGTTGTAAGTACAGTGAGTGTTTCTTTTTATGTCTTTGGTCTTAGTGCATGGAAGACTTCTCTCTAGTAGCTGGGGTAGAAACTGTCTAGTTGGCACATCTTAGAAATTAGTCAAATCCTGTATGAGTTACTGAGTAAAATTTCTGTCTCTTTGCAGTGGCTTGTGAACTTCTTTGGCTCTCTCTCAGTTGAAGACTCTGTGGAGTGTTTGCGTGCCATGCTGTCAGCCAACATTAGGCAAAACCTACAGCTCTGTGTGCAAGTTGCTTCTAAATACCATGAACAGCTTGGCACCCAGTCTCTTGTGGAGCTTTTTGAATCTTTCAAAAGCTATGAAGGTACAGTATTAGAGGGAAGCGGCTTACTTGGAAGCACTGACTGATTGAAGCTAATAGTTAGGATTGTAGCTTTTATGGGAGAGGTACTTGTCACATGGCTGGATCATAGGATACATTTATCAAAGTGAGCTCATCACAGTGAGCTCTAGGGGTAGTTTTGTTCTAGATAGTTTCTTAACTCCCTTAAGTAAAGATCAGAAAGAAAGGTGAAACCTGAAAGAAGGGAAAAGAATCCTTCTGATATTCCCAGCAGTTGACTGAAAGCTATTCTCTCAGCAAGGCTGAACTAAGTCACACACTGAAGCCCATACAGCCTTCACTTGCTTCACTTCTAACAATGTTAAACACATGTGACTCTTTCCAGGACTGTTCTATTTCTTGGGTTCCATTGTAAACTTTAGCCAGGATCCAGATGTTCACTTCAAATACATCCAGGCAGCTTGCAAGACTGGTCAGATAAAGGAAGTGGAAAGAATCTGCCGTGAAAGTAACTGCTATAACCCAGAACGAGTGAAGAACTTTCTGAAGGTAAATACTCTGCCCAGGGGATTGAAGGGTCTTCTGTATATTTTCCTTAGCAGCAGAACTACAGCTTTCTAGTGGAGGGAAATACCAGGAAGGTTTAGTTGGCATGGCTGTGAATAATCTTTTGTCACTTTTTTCTCTTTCGCGCAAAATACAGGAGGCAAAGCTCACAGATCAGCTTCCTCTGATCATTGTCTGTGATCGGTTTGACTTTGTTCATGACCTGGTGCTCTATTTATATCGCAATAACCTGCAGAAGTACATTGAGATCTATGTACAGAAGGTAAGGACTTGCTCTTTACTTCATTATAACTTTATATATACTTTACTTAGTAGACTACAGCATAATCTGCTGTCTTTTTTTTGCTCACTCTCCCAGTGCAGAGCTTCTTCAATAAGCCTTTTGTCTATCACAAAAACATTATTCCTGGAATGTATATACAAATGTTAGTTACTCAGAGTTCTCTGCTCTGAAGCATAATTGAAATTGTTATCTAGAACTTCCCATGTGGAAGACTGGGGGTGCATTATTAGTAATTAGTAATTATTACTGATTTTAATGATGGTGGCTTATTCTAGGTGAATCCTAGCCGTATACCAGCAGTGGTTGGAGGGCTTCTTGATGTAGATTGTTCGGAAGATGTCATCAAGAACTTGATCATGGTGGTGAGAGGGCAGTTCTCCACAGATGAGCTGGTGGCTGAAGTGGAAAAAAGAAATCGGTAATGAAAATGCATCTGTAGGCACCAGTGCTGGGCTTCCCTGACCCTGCTATACATAAATTGAATTGGATGCAGTTTTGTTAAATGATACAGTACTGATACTGTTTTGTGTTTCTTTATGGAAAAGCAGTTCAAATTTGCTAGTCAGTCTTTTGATTGGGTCATACAGGAATGCCTGTCAGCACTGCATGATGTATAACATGGCTTTTGAACACTCCTGTACAGCCAGCCATGGGATGTGCCTTTGGAGTAAATTTGGATCAAACTGTCTTGACAGTCTAGCTGTAGGCACACAGCAGCTTCTGTAATTAGTTTCTAGCTACCTGTAAAACGAACAAATCGCTTTAAGCGTGAACTATTGCCAGCTAATTCAACAGGAGTTGAGAGATTGTAAAACTAGGGGCATCTGCAACCTTCCCTGATGTTTAACTGCAGATCTGGCCTCCACTCATTTAAGACTCATTAAAAAATGACTGGCTGGTCCGTGTTTGCTTTTAAGTTTGACCAGCAGGCTTGCTTGAAGGGAAGGCCAGGTAGTGAGTGGTAGCTGTCAAACATACCTCAGTCTGACTTATAAACCTAAAATGTTTGCTTCTTCAAAGGCTTAAGTTGCTGTTGCCATGGCTTGAATCAAGGATTCATGAAGGCTGTGAAGAACCTGCGACTCACAATGCTTTGGCCAAAATCTACATTGACAGTAATAATAATCCAGAGCGCTTCCTTCGCGAGAATCCTTACTATGACAGCCGTGTAGTTGGCAAATATTGTGAAAAGAGGGACCCTCATCTGGCCTGCGTTGCTTATGAGAGGGGGCAGTGTGATCTGGAACTCATAAAGGTTAGCAAAACTGCATTTATAAACATGCTTAAAAGAACTGCTTGCTGCCTGAAGTGGAAGCCTGTCTGGCTATTAGTCTAACACTTGCAGAATCCTGTCTTGTAGTCTCACTCAGGAGTTGAATCAGGTGGGATTCTTCTATATGGAGGCAGTAATTTTTATGCTGATGAGAAGAACTTATGCTGTATGTCCAAACTGAACTTGTATAACTGCAACTTTGAAGTACCATCCATGTCTTTCATCCACTGATTCTGCTTGAAATTAATTTATTTGGCCCAGGTAATGAATATGCCTACCATTAAAGCTTTGTTAATTTGATTTTTTTGAGCCTTGAAGGCTCAACAGAAGGAACAGGCTGTCGTCTAGCCTGAGTCTACTGCGAAAGAAAAGTTTCCCTCAAACTGAAACAGGGCTTGTAATTTTCCTTTGTTGTGATTGACCCATAGAGTTGCTCCAATACTTAACCAGAAATGAGGAAAATAAATGTTGACAGTCTAACTACGAGGACTTACTCCAATAGCATTCCTCTCCTATCTTTAAGCTTGTTGTTCTTAGAACATCCCTCAGAATTTCAAGGGCAACTGAAATTCTCAGGGTTCTCAAACACTTTCTAGTCTCAATGTGAACACCAGAGCTTAATGCCCGATTAAGCCCGCAGTGCTTGTGGCTGCTGAGAAAAACATTCCTCTCCTACCTGCACTTCCATACTGGTATATGCAGAGAATGTCAGCTGTGAGCATTAGAATGGTAGTATAATCCATAGTTAGTATAATTGCATAGGTAGTATAATTGCTACTGAAAGTGGATGACTTTCCAGGCTGTAGCGGTGAATTTTGAAGTAATAGTTCCACTGTAGCTGTTAAAAAAGGGTTGGCTACATTTGTCTCCTTTATTTCAGGATATGAAGGTGGCTTTGAGTCGTTGTTTGCTAGGAGACTGCTAGGATAAACTGTACCATTCTGGTTAACCATAAAAGCCTGTCTGTACCAGTTTCTTCCCTGAACTGATGTTCTGAGAAGGTGTTTCTGGTTATGGAGAAAAGATCTTTTTCCTGTAAGAATTATTTTTGAGACATTGTTGTCTCCTAGAAGAAGGGTCGATTCCTGCAACTGATAAATGTAGAGCATAAAGCAAAATTGTGCCGGTACTGATTTGCTTACAGCACAGTAATTGAGATTCCACAGGTTTATTTGGATACTAGCAACGTGAGCTGTTGGTATAAGATGGCTTAGGCCTTCAGGTTTCTAGTCTTCTAGCTGGAAATTGAAGCTTGTGGTACTAATAGGATCATGACTTGTAACTCTTCCATGGTGCACTTCTATAAGGAATTTCTCATTTATTTTGTACCCTTAACACCTTAACAAGAGAATCCAAGCCACTTGCTATTCCGAACACTCGTAAACACATGTAAAGCTAATGACTCCAAATACATAACCTACTTCTAGCTTTAAACACCTGCACCATTCCTCAGTTCACTACTTAACACTGCCCAGGCAAGTGGCTTCCCTTTCTAGATTTAAAACTTAAGTTCTTCAGGCTTCTGCAGGTCTTCACTTCACACAGAAGGAAATAGTTACTGTGAAGCCACTGTCACAATATTTGTGTGTCGGGCAAAACCAAGAGAAGCTATAGAAATTCTGCTGGAGACCTTCTCCATGAGCCTTCCAGATCAGAGGTTGGGTAAGAACTTGTCTGTGGCATTTAGCATTGCTCAGAAATTAGTTCTAGTCAGTCTTCTAGACTGTCTGGTTCATAGCCAGCTAAACCTGTCTTGTGGTACTGACCCTTAACAGTAATGCAAATAACTGTAATTTCTCCTCCAGGTGTGCAATGAGAACTCCCTGTTTAAGAGTGAGGCTCGCTATCTGGTGCGCAGGAAGGACCCTGAGCTCTGGGCAAATGTACTGGAAGAAAACAACCCCTTCAGGCGGCAGCTTATTGACCAGGTACAGCAAAAAGGCTAAACTCCAGTATGTGGAGACCCCAGGATGTCTCAGAAACATTATGGAGCACTAAAATAGCACTCTTCCCCACAAGGTCCCTTAAGGCCCCATCTCAACCATAAAGAAGTTTGTAGGAGTTGGAGTGGCAAGTATTAATTCTGACTTTCATGGTCAGAAGGTTTAGCTTACCAGTAAGATATTTTTTCTGTCCTGGAGAATGACCTTCCTCTAGTGAAGTTGTTTCCCATACAGATGTAAGATGTGACTTTACTTCTGTATGAGATACAGCTAATAGCTGTTTCTTGCTGTCTTTATCAAAATACTCTCAAAAGTTCTGAAGCTTTAATTTGGAGTTCACTGGACAAATTACTTGACACATATTTAATTTGGGGAAAACAATAGTTTCCTGCCTTTGAATCTAGGTTGTCCAAACAGCTTTATCAGAGACACAGGATCCAGAGGAAGTTTCTGTAACTGTGAAAGCTTTCATGACTGCTGATCTGCCAAATGAACTGATTGAGTTATTGGAAAAAATTGTCTTGGATAATTCTGTATTCAGTGAACACAGGTAAGAGGAGAGCTTTGTCCTCAAGTTTAGCCTATTCAGTGCCTTTGTTAGGTTGTGAATGATCCAGGTTATCGTGGGCCTCTTGGTTGCAAGATGTAAGCACTCTTCAGTGTTTATAATCAGATGAAAAGTTAGAATTTAGAGTGCTTTGTGCTTGAAGAACAGAGCTAGTTCACGCTATGCAATTTGCCGTGATGTGTTGAGAACAGAGAACACTAATATTGGTAAGCAATTTCTTTTTGAAGGCAAATGTCAGTGGTTCTCAGTCTGGGGATGAAAGGTTGTTGCTAGTGACAATAAGCGGGTTTATTTTTTCACATGTACAATCCATGTCACTTAAGCAGGTGTTGCTGTGCACTGCTTATAGCCTATGCCTTCTGTTAACCAAAGGAATCTCCAGAATCTGCTGATCCTGACTGCCATTAAGGCTGACCGCACCCGAGTGATGGAATACATCAATCGGCTGGATAACTATGATGCCCCAGATATTGCAAACATTGCCATCAGTAATGAGCTATATGAGGAAGCCTTTGCTATATTCAGAAAATTCGATGTCAATACTTCAGCAATTCAGGTGAGGTGTGGTTCCTGCATGATGGTGTAGAATGCTTCCCTGGACAGAAGTGGCTGTTCTAAGAGCAGTTAGCTTCATATTGCTTACACAGAGCAGTGTATGCACTTGAAGAAAGAGTTCTGTTAGAAAGGACAGTGTTACAGAACTTTGATTTTTAACTTGCAACTTCAATTTCAAACAGGTGCTGATTGAGCACATTGGCAACTTAGACCGTGCTTATGAATTTGCAGAGAGATGTAATGAACCAGCAGTGTGGAGCCAGCTGGCCAGAGCACAGCTCCAGAAGGACTTGGTGAAGGAAGCCATCGACTCCTATATAAAGGCAGATGATCCATCTGCCTACATGGAAGTTGTTCAGGCAGCTAATAGAAATGGTAAGGCAAAGCATCTTCAACTTCAGATTGCTTGGATACGAGCTAGGTTATTGCATTTACATTGAGCAGCAGGGACTATTGAGACTTCTGAATTCTGTTTCAGAGGAAATGGGAACAGTCAGTACCTGGAATGGATGAGTCAAGGTTAAGTGAGATTCCTGTCAACAAACTTGTCTGTCTTGCTACACCAAACATGGATGTCTCTGTGGAGATAATTTGGACCGTTATCTAAAATATCACTAAGTATAATGTATTTTTTTAGCTGTATGTGGCAGAATTGCTTGCCAGTTTTTGCCAGTGGATTGCAGAACAGTAGCAAGAAGTCCAGCCTTACCTGAAGGTGACTTGGTGTTGACAGGGAATTCCATAACTCAAGTACAAATGGCTTACTGTCGTGGTAGAGGAGAGCCTTGAGCCTGCTAGTGAAAACTGTCCCTAAGGGGTGGGCAAGGTAAACAGTACAGAACGACTAAACACAGGACCTTAAATATCTCTGCTCTCTTCCAGATAACTGGGAGGACCTAGTCAAGTTCTTACAGATGGCCAGGAAGAAGGCTAGAGAGTCTTATGTAGAGACAGAACTTATTTTTGCTTTGGCAAAAACTAATCGTCTGTCAGAACTGGAAGAGTTTATTAGTGGCCCCAATAATGCCCATATTCAACAGGTATGTCTTGATCCCCAGTTCCCAAGTGTGACTTGCTGCTTAGCTGACCCCTCATTCTTGCTGGTACCCTTGTTTACCTTGGACTCCTAATTCAGGTCGGTGATCGCTGTTACGAAGAGGGGATGTATGAAGCAGCAAAACTTCTCTATAACAACGTATCCAACTTTGCTCGCCTGGCATCTACCTTGGTGCACCTTGGGGAATATCAGGCAGCAGTGGACAGTGGTCGCAAAGCCAATAGCACGAGGACTTGGAAGGAGGTAACTTAAACTTGTTGGTTTTAGTAGTAGATTTTAATTCTAGAACAAGTATTATGGAAATACCTATTTGGAGCTGTTGGTAAACCTCAAATTTGGTAAAGCTTTGTCCTGTTTATTATTTGCTGGCTGTCATTACAGGTCTGCTTCGCCTGTGTGGATGGAAAAGAATTCCGCTTGGCACAGATCTGTGGCTTACACATAGTCATCCATGCTGATGAACTTGAAGAGCTGATCAGTTACTATCAGGTCAGTCACTGTTAATATTCTAGAAGACTCATACAGCATACTTGTATCTGCTAATAAAGTAGTCACAGAAAAAAATGATACCCTGGGGGCTAATATTTAAATTCATTTTTCCTCTGTCTTCATTTCCTGGTGGTGATGTGCATTTTTTCTGTTGTGAATGGAGTGGTAATAGTTTTCACTGTCCCTTTTATAATTCTCTTGCCTCATTGGAATAATGTCTTAAAATCTAAGCACTTTCCATTGGAGAGAAGATCAAAGCATGTTGAGTTTAAGTAAATATGCATTTTAGCAAGCTTTATTAATCCTTATTTTCCTAACATCCAGGATCGTGGCTACTTTGAAGAACTGATTGCCCTTTTGGAAGCTGCTTTGGGCCTAGAGCGTGCTCACATGGGGATGTTTACTGAACTTGCCATCTTATACTCCAAATTCAAGCCTCAGAAAATGAGGGAACATCTGGAGCTTTTCTGGTCTAGAGTTAATATTCCAAAGGTATGCAGTAAGGTAGCTGCAAGTGAAGGTGGGAAGCTGCCAGTGAATCAAACCTGGTGCATTTTTCTGTTTGTTTTATTAGGTGCTCAGAGCTGCAGAACAGGCTCATCTCTGGGCAGAACTTGTATTCCTCTATGACAAGTACGAGGAGTATGACAATGCAATAATAACTATGATGAATCATCCCACTGATGCCTGGAAAGAAGGCCAGTTTAAGGACATAATTGCCAAGGTAAGTAACTAGTTAAGTGAAGCAAAGTGCTCAAAGCTTCTTTCAGGATGAGGCAAAAATGCACAACAGAACTGCTGTTTAGAAAATAGTTTGCTTAAGCTACTACTCAGTTTTTCTGCTGTACTTAAAACAATTTCCAATCAGTTTAGCACAAAGAATTAATCTGATTTTACACTATTTCTTTTCTGCTGTGCAGCACATTGTTTTGAGTGGCAGCAGCTATACAGAATGTTTTCAGAGACTGCTCAGGATCATAGGTCACAAGCAAGAGGCCTAACCTCCTTAATACCTTTGAGCAGACTGCTGTCTTAGTCTGAGGCTGTAACTGTTCTTGGAAGATTTCTGCATATGTTTCCAGCTGTTTCAGTGTGAGAAATGGGGTGGGCAGTCCCATGAGTACAGCAGAGAATAGTGAATCAAGGAATAGTTTAAACAAGATTTAAGACTGAGTGCGTTCTTACTGGTCTTGGGGGTATCAAGGAAACAGTTTAAAGACTTTTTAAGGCTACAGTCTTCACTGGCTTCAGGAGTTGACAAATGGTCATATTAACTGTAGTGGGCTGCCTGCCAGGAGCTCTTCAGTGGATGGATTAGAATTGGTTTGTAATGCTCCTGGTAGCCTGTGATTTCACTGTCTGGAAGCAGATGGTACAAGAAGCAGTCATAGGATTCAACAAGAATTCTGCATAAATGTAAAACTTCTGACCTCTAGAAGGAAACTTAAGCTGTTGTTTAGTAGGAGTCACATAAACTTTGTGCTAAGTGGTCTGAACTAAGCACCTTAGGCTTACTTTTGTTTGAAGTACTAACTAGTGTCTAATCCTGCAGGTGGCCAATGTGGAGCTGTACTACAAAGCCTTGCAGTTCTACTTAGACTACAAACCTCTGCTGATCAATGATCTCCTGCTTGTATTATCTCCACGACTGGATCACACCAGAACAGTCAATTTTTTCTCAAAGGTGAGTTTGGGAGATGGTAGATCAACAAAAAATCCTCTTGCTCAAGTTAAGATACTCCAGGTTCTGGCTGGAAAACAGAGTTGACATCTGTTGGGTAGCTTTGCCTCCAGTATAAAGGACTGAGAAGCAGCCCAGTCCTAGCTTGATATGGGAAATGCAGGAAGAGTTGCATAACTGGCCTTGGAGACTGTTTTATTTTACTTCTGGCAATACAAGATACTGTGTCTGAAGGGTTTTGACAATAAACACAAACTCTTGTAGTAACAAATGGGAACCTGTTTCAGGAGAATGCAGTGTCAGGATTGCTATACTTAATCTTGTATTGGAAACATCTTCTTTCCAGGTTAATCAGCTACTTCTAGTAAAGCCTTATCTGCGTTCAGTCCAGAACCACAACAACAAAGGAGTTAACGAAGCTCTAAACAACCTTTTAACAGAAGAGGAAGATTTCCAGGTGAGCCCCAAAAAACTAGATTGTTAAGCCTGAGGGATGGTCCTCTGACAAAAAAGCTGCTGACACAGTAATGTCCTTGAGTAGAAGATAAAACTTCTCCAATGCAACAGGGAGAGGGCATCAGGAGGGTCAGGCCCTTTGCAGGCAGGAGTCTTGAGACATCAATGATTTGCAAAAAAGCAGGTGCCACAGATGTTTTTCTCAGAACAGACCTCACAAAGGTCAGTATCAGGTGTGTACTCAGTGGGCAGCACTTCCGTTAATAAATTTGCATCTGGCCCCATTGGCTGCTATTTGAAGACATGCTTTGTCTTTTAAAGGTAACTGTCTGGAGTGAGTATGACCAAGTTAACGTCTTGCTTTGTTAGAAAATATCCTTTGGAGAGGTGCATGAAACACTTAGGTAAAGAAGTTGTAGGCATAGTACCACAGCTGGCAGAACCAAAATACTTGTGCACCATGATTAGATGCTTCTCTACTGTAGTTCTCACCTACTGCCATCTGGAAGCACGTGTAACAACTCTCTCTCAAACAGGGTTTGAGAGCTTCCATTGATGCCTATGACAACTTTGATAACATAACGTTGGCTCAGCGTCTGGAAAAGCATGAACTAATTGAATTTAGGCGTATTGCAGCGTACTTGTACAAGGGTAACAACCGCTGGAAACAGAGTGTGGAGCTGTGCAAGAAAGACCGTCTGTATAAGGTGAGTTAATGACACTGGCTGAGAAGTCCAGGTTATGAAGCATAAACCTCCTGGATACTGAATGTCTGTTAGTTTCAAATCTGGAGTTCTAATTAGTAGTCCTTCACTTGAAGGAAAGACTCTTAAAGCAGAAGTGGTTTTAGTTTCAAATGCATGTCTTAAATCTAGTTTCATGATGTTTTCCTGTATCTGGGGATCTGTCTCTGTCAATCAGTGGTATCTGTACAGTTACCTTTATCAGTATGGAACATTCTCCATAGAACTCAAGTCATAGGCTCATGTAAGGGTACAGATGAAATGCAATTACGCTGGTATGCTCTTCAAGCCTGTAGCGAGTTCACACAGGCCAGTTTGTGCATAGTCTGTAGGAAACCTGTTGGATAATGTTAATAAAGTATCTGGCTTGCCTCAGAGTTGTTGTGTGTGGTATCTTGCCTCCTACAGAACATGCCTGCTGTTGTTAAAGACTAACTTCATGGTATGCCAAATACCTGGCTTATCTAGCTAGCAATAACATGCGTGTAAGATGTAGAGCAAGATGTTGACAGGCAAGGATCAAGCTTAACTGTTGTTCTCTTCTGTAGGATGCTATGCAGTATGCTGCAGAGTCCAAAGATGCAGAACTGGCTGAGAAACTGCTCCAGTGGTTCTTGGAAGAAGGCAAGCAGGAGTGCTTTGCAGCCTGCCTTTTCACATGCTATGACTTGCTGCACCCAGATGTAGTCCTTGAGCTGGCATGGAGACATAACATCATGGACTTTGCAATGCCTTATTTCATCCAAGTGATGAGAGAGTACCTTACCAAAGTGAGTATTGCATAGGCTAAGAAGCTAAGGACTTTAGTCTGCTGTAAGATTAGCAGTATGTAAACCAGAGCTCTTTGCATATATTTGGAATATTACCGTTCCTCATAGACTAAGTCTTCTTGAAGTTCTGTGGGTTTCATCACTCCAGGCTAGCTAGCAAAGTTTATGAATAGATGCCTTGGCACTTGAAGAGGTTTAGTTAAACTTCTGCTTTTAGCAGTACACTTAGGCAACTGTGCTTCTCACCAGCAGCTCCATAGCTGATGAACTGAAAACTTGGTGAGGACAACACATACATCACTTTTGTCTTTGTGTAACTATGAAAGTAAAGTACTCCTATTTCCTAGAGTAAAAAGAGCATAGGGCTTTTGAGTAACTAATAGTGCACATTATTCCTATATCAGCCATAGGAGTAGACTGCTGAAGGTGTTAGGTTTTTTTAAATGAAAAACAGAACTTCAGATGCATAGTCTGATTGTACAATACTGATACCAAGAGCTGGTCCTCAACTGAGAGAAGAGAGATTCTGATCATGTGTGGTCCTGAAATGCTTGTCTCAAACAGCTCTGAGATACTAAGCTAACATCCTGCCTTGGAAGGCTGTAGGATTGCATAGGACATCACAGTAAAGAACTTCATTAAAATGAGCAGTATAAAAGTGACTGCTTCAGGTTGCTTCTAATAAGTCATGTTAAGTATTCCCCTCTGAATTTTCTTGCAGGTTGATGGACTGTTCTATAAGGTGACACTCTGATTTCAAACTCTCTGTGTTTATTCGTGTCCCTCAATATCCTAGGTTTCTTTTACAGGAATCTAGCTGTAGCTTCTGCCAGAAGAGCAGTGTAATTTAGCTCTAACTCATTTCCTGTTCACTTTCTAATGCTAAAAGGATAACTATTCACAAGCAACTTGAAAATCCAACCAGACTCTTCTCCTCTTCGTGGGAAACAAAAACAAGTGCTTGAGGAGGGCTTTAGTTTGGGCTCCTTTTCACTGTATTAGATACCTTGCGGCAGGGAGGATGCTGTTCATAAACAAAGAGAAGCACTTGCCATGTAACGGGATGTGTTCCAAGGGCAAATTGCTTTTTACGCTGTAAATTACTGAAGTGTGCAATAATTCAGGCATGATGGTGAGTTTCAATGGTGCCATGAAGCTTCTGTAAATTTCTTGCCTGTTGGTATGATGGAAGTACTTGCACAGATCTTAAAAATCTCCTCATGTTTCACTCAGGAGAAACTTGCCACACAAGTTTACCTGAACTCTTCCATGTGAGGTTTAGGTCTAAAATGATTTATTTTAAACTGCTGGTTGGATTTACAAGTAATCATGTGTACTAAATATGGGATAACTTGCCAGAAGGAAAATCTGCATGGTGAAAGTGGTTTACAGTGAAACTAATTTAGTCTGTTGAATTAACTGCAAAACATGGAATTGGAGAATGGGCTTTATAAATGTGGTATGTCTAAAATTGTCATGTAACTAACTTCAAAAGCACAAAAGAATAGACTAGTTTTGGTGGGGTGTGTACATCTTCCAGAACTTACCTGTCTTTTCCGCATAAAAAAATGTTAAAGCACAGAATAGCCTCTGTCCCAGAAGGGGTCAGGCACACGGACTATAATGACACTCACCTGCAAACCTTTTGAACCAGTTCTAGGCAGCAGAGCAGATGTGTTCCAGCTTTCCCGGAGCTGCTCATCCCTTCTTGGGGATGGCTGCTCTCGGCATTCCTGTGGTTTGCCCAGCTGAGGGCAGGACTGCGCTGCTGGCCAGAGTCACTGTAGGACAGTGCCAGGGAAAGGCAAATCCGAGAGAGCTGAGTCCGGGGATAGAGCAGATAGTTGGAAATGGGTAGCTGTCAGTTGCTTTGATCCATAGTAATTTGGATAGCATTTGTAACACTAATATTTAGTGTTATGCTGGAGAGCTGTTAGGCTGACAGCTATAAATGAACCAGTAAAAGACCTGCTGCCACTCAAGTTGTCAGTTTGAGTTGCAATCTTCAAAAAGTTGAGGAAACTGTTAAACACCATATCTGGATAACATCTCTGAAGTGTAATAGAGACCCCTCTTGAAGCAGTTCTCAGACCAGATATGATTCTTGCAGTGGGAAAGGAGGGTGAGGAACAGCTGAAATATAGCATTGGGCTCAGTGTAGGTTTGCCCAGGATGTTAGTGCTGCCTGTACCACGATGTGAAGCCGTGTGACTTTATGCCTTGTAGTCTTCAGTCTCAGTGGTTCTCTTCTGGAAGATATAACTTGTTTAAACCTGGGAAGGAAGGTACTGTTGCTCTTCATATTGCTCTCCACACCCACAATCTAAAGTTGTGTTTAGGGCTCCTGCATTACTGTAGCACTTCCACAAATTTGTTTAGCGTGAACAGAGCTTTCTGTGCTTCAGGCACAGCACTGAGATCTGTATAAAGCTGATACTACTCGACCACTTTACATGATGGTTCTAGAGTTTCCCGTGGAGGAAGTCTCTGTGAATACCAGTATGGTTAAACCAGTACCTTGCAGACAGGTTAGGCTGTAGTCCTAGATGAGATCAAATGTCATGGGCCTGGAATAGCAAATATCTGTGAGCTGTCATTGAAGCAGAAAGGAACTGCAGGTTCATAGGTTAGTGTAGATTAGGCCCATTTGAGATGATGGTCGGTCTGATGGGTTTGAGTTCTGGGTCATAGTTAGCAGTGACTGGAACAGGGCCCCAGAAAGTGCTTCCTTTGAAGGTAATGAGTACCTCCTCTGCATCTGAGAGTTGCTGCTTATTGCAATACACCTAAAAGAATTGGGAAGTCAGTTTTACAGCAAAGCTTGCTGGGAATAGGCAGACTTCAGTAGTCTCCAACTTGGACTAAAAAGGAGCACTTGATAGCTGAGGTACCAGGCATGAAAAGCTTCACACAATGGTGCAATTGCTCGATGAGGCCTTCATAAATCTCCTGTTCACTTCAATGTAGGTGGATAAACTTGATGCTTCTGAAAGCCTAAGAAAAGAAGAGGAACAAGTAACTGAACCCACTCCAATAGTATTTGGTAGGTTTTAATTGATTACCTGTTGTCACTCTGGTCTCTCTTTGTGGAGGCAGCTTACACAATTATGTTGTATCCAAGAAAACTGGTTTCAGCTAGATAGTAATTGAAATGGTTGTCTCTGCTCGATGAACTGCATAAGTTGTTGAAGTGACATCTCACTCTTACAGTACTTCTGCTCTTCAGATTGAAGTATTGCTCCTCTTACATGGCTCAGAGCTCTGCCTTAGGAATCATGTTTCAGTATGGTAATAGGACAGGGGATACCAAGGTGTTGCCAGCCCCAGGAATAACTTACAGAGCATGAAAATTCCTGTTCTTATTATTCCTGTCTGAGGACTGTGTCTGCTTTCTGCTCTTCCAAGTAGAAAGGGTGGCTTTCTAGCTCACGCATTTTAAGACATGTGCAGCCAAAACACCATGGCTGTTCTCAAGTGTGATGCTATTTTAGAAGCCCTTCTGAAGAGGCATTCTGCTAACAAGCACCTAGAAGTGGCTGGTAAGGGAAGGATGTGACTGGTTCACTGTCTGATGTAAATGTTAACCTGAATTTAACAGATGCATGAGGCATGTGTGGTCCTAGTGATGAAAACAAACCTGTCAAGCTGTGTTCAGACCTTTTGCAGCACCCTCCAGACTGTGAGACCTAATAGACCTAACTATTTCCTTGAATTGCTTTATTCTTTAGATCTGACCATGCATGGGTTAAATAATAGCAGTTTGGCTTTCAGTATGGTCTCTTCAAAACAAGCCACGTTTATCATGACCTCAAGATCAATTGATATTCATCTTCCCTCTGAGTCCTGCCTTGCTTTGGTAGCTTCCTGGCAGCAAGAGCAGATGACATGGGTGCCCAGTCCATGGCGCATGTTGGGGAATAGCGTGACTTGCTGGTGTGTGCTTGCACAGGGGCTGATTTTAGCTAAAGCCTAATAAGCCTGTCACACAGTACAGCTCGCATTAGGGAAGCTTGGGATCTTACACTAACTTTCTTTTTGTCTCATGCTTTTCTAGGCCAGCAGTTGATGTTAACAGCAGGCCCCAGTGCAGTACCTCCCCAGGCAAACTTCCCATATGGATACACAGCACCAGGATTCACCCAGCCGCCTGTTTATGGTTTCAATATGTAACTAGCTCTCTGACAGACCTTCACTGTCTCTGTTCTCTTCCTTCCCGTCCCTTTTTAACTTCTCCAAGAAGTGTACAAGGCACAGATGACCTTCTGTTGGCTGAACACACTTGCTGCCCAGCTCAGTGAGGAGACTTCAGCAGGATGCCTGTTACTGTTATTTATTGATTATTGTCCGGTTACATTTCGACCTCTGAAAGGCAGCTTTTGTTAATGACATTGTGAGACTCTTGTCTGAAGTTAAGGCACTATTTCACTAACTCATATAGCAATAACTACTTGAGGCCAGGGGGAAGAGAGCATAATTTTCTTTCTTTTGAAAAGCTCATTGAAGGCAGCTGGGAAATTGCCTGGCACCAAGTTGTTAAAGCTTTAGCTGAAGCTACTGAAGTAGCAGGGTTGTTAAGAATTCAATGCAACATCTCGTTAATAATGAATTGTTGAAAGCTTGTGTACATCTGACCATCCCGTTTTATTTGCATTCTTATGTGCAAAAGAAAATGGGCTTTTCTAATATTTGTGCTCTGAATGTTTAGAGGAATATTGGGAAGTTTCCTTTTCTGGACAGTAATGCTGTTGGAGTTCAATGCTGTTGGGGTTCAATACTGTTGGAGTCTGTTCTCTGTTTTCTGGAGTAGATCTGAGACTTGAAGAAAATAAATCTTCTCATGCCAGAGAGCAAACACTTCCCAGATCCTTTTTGTTTAACAAGAAGAGAGCATGTTACTTATTGACGTTAAATGGTACTAAAACAAACCTCAGCTGTGTGTGGCAAGCGAACATAGGAGTGTGCATGGGCTGCCAAAGCACTGGAGATGCAAGAGCACAGCGTCAGGGTTGGGGAGGGGGACACACTGCTACCATATGGAGGCAGTAGGGAGGGCCATAATCCTGACTTCTTATTTGCACCTTTAACTGATTCTGGCATTGGCTTCCTGCCACACCGTGTTCTGACCCTGTCTGGTGGGCAGAGTCAGCAGCACCTGAATGAACAGGGTGCACTGACTCAGTTCTGCTATGCTGCAGTAGCATCAACAGCGTGTCCATCACCCACCTCTTCCTTTGAGAATGCCAACAGGGATGTATTATTACTTTGTGCCACTTCAAATACATGTATCATTAACGTTTTATGTACTTAGATAACAATGTATAATTTATGGTTATGAATCTTGTGCTAATCTTGAATATTATAAAAGTCCAACTATAAATGTAAAACTGCAGTATCCACCGTGTGGTTCTAGTCTTACTATCTTGGGTGTGGGGACTGGCTGGTAGTAATACACCACCACTCATAGCATCAGGTTTCTTAATCTGACAACTGAGGATGCCAGGCAGGAAAAGGGAGACTTGTGCCAAGGCACGGAAGAGGGAAGGCTGAGAAAGTAACTTAAAGGGAGTTGTGGTCTCTCCACCGGACACATCAGCACACGCCCTCACGTGGGGAGGGCGTGCTGCAGGAGGCAGTCACATGCTCACACATGCTTTCATTCATGGGGCTGGGAGAGCTTCAGTCCTGTGTGGAGGGAGGTGCTGCAAAGAGAGTCTTCTCTGCCGAGATAGGTCAGTGTAGCAGTGGTTTTGGTAAGCTACACCCTTTCATACCGAGTCCTGCATGTAACAGGGCAAAACACCTTCATATGCAAACCAGTGGAGATTGTCAGGGTTGTGGAATCAGTAACAGCAGACTGTGCTTTGGCACAATTCTAATGAGTATGTTGTCTCTCTTGGTCACCACACCGTGACAGCAATGGCAAAGGAATGCAGTTCCACCTTCCTGATGGGTGCCAGAGTACCCCAAATGTTGCTGTAACATACTAAGCTCAACTTCGTACTGATCAGCACTCATAGCTCAGCTTGAAATGCTGAGCAGCTAATTTCAGGCAAATTTCCACTGTGTCCAGACTTACTCAAAGCAGGAATTAGCCATGTAGCTTGCTATTTTCCAGGAAAATAGTACTTCTATTTTGTAACCAGTTCCTTGTCAGTTGAAAAAAATTTGGGTAAGTCAGCTGGAACTGAAGACCAGCTCTAGGATTAATATGACTGTAGGACTTTCCCTCCTGTCAACTTAAAAATGTGCTCTGACTTCATAGCAGCAAGTGCAAGCCGATGGAACATAGTGAAGTGCTAGATCAAATACTGGAACAGCTCCTGACTGTAGAGAATTGAGGTAGCCTGGGGATCCTTAATAGCCTCAGTCTAGAAATCTAATTACAGGAGTGACTAAGTTCTCAAGGAAAGCAAAGCTGCCAGCTCTGATGAACAGTCTTGCTTTAGTTGCTCTCTTGGTATTTAAGCTCTTGCTAAGTATAATGGCTTTTATAAATTTTGTGATCTTGCATTCTAACATGCATTCAAAACAGACTCCCTGCCAATACAGTGCAGCTCTACCTAAAATGTGGAACAATCTCTTGAATACCAAGGTACTTCACTGCTTCTCTGAAAGTGAAGTCATTCACAGCAGGAAATAACCCCTCTTTTAGGGGTTAGGGGAAAGATTTAATTCAGTTCATGAATTTGTAATGTCCAGGTTTTTGAAAACTTGGATAAGATTGTTTTGCAGAGAGTCTGCTTTGAAACTAAGCTTCTTGCTAATTCCCACCTCAGTGACACAGGGCTGGTGCTGTCCTGTAGAATGATCTGCTCATGCAGAACTTGCTGCAGGGTGCAGCATCTGGAGACCAACTTCCAGGCTTATGTCAGAGGGTAACCTGCTTGAGACTACATACAGGCTTTTTACTGCCTCATGCTTTCCCTGTGAGAAACAGAGTGTGGATCTCCTTCTGTGTAATGGCTCTTGCTATGTGTCAGACCTTAGGGGAATCTTCCCCGGTCTGGCAAACTTTGGGCACGTTCTCTGGCATCAGAGAAGACAAGCAATTCACCAGGGGAATTCAGGAGGAATGCATCGCTGGGGTAAGTCCTGCTTCTTATTTCACGTAATGGTGTGCTGTTTTACAAGACTTCCATTTCCCTTCCCCCCCTTTTTAGGACTCTATAATAAAATGGTGGTGTAGCAGAAGGAAACAATCTGAAGTAATTTTGCTCTTTAAAAAATAAAAATCCTAGGCAGATAAAGTCTGTTGAAGTTTGTGCAAGTAATAGGCATGATACAGCAAAGACAGTAGTAACTGTAGGGTCAAAAACTTAATTCTGATTTAATAGAGTCTTTTTTTAGTAGCTGCAGTGCTGAGAGCTGGCACTTAGAGCACAACATGGATCCTTAATTGGGCTGTGTGAAACAAAGAACAACATTTTTTTTTTCCCCTAGCAAATCCAGCAGCAGTTACTCAGAAGCCTAAGAAACTTCCTGTTTTTTGAACTCTGAAACTGACAAACAAACCCTTGCTTGTCAGATGCCCACTCAAATGAGCGTGAGTAACTTTAGTACTTTGGCAAAGCTGACTGTCAACTGCTTGTAGTTAATGTTTATGCTTGGATGTGTGACATCCTAATTGGCAGGCTAGGACTCGGCCTCTGAGAAATTCCTAGTGTGACTGAACCAGCATGACAGTTTTTCAATCTGCTAAAAAAAAAAAAACGAGGCAAGAACTCTTGCAAATCTTGGGACAGGTAACACTGTACATACCGGGTTCTCATAACAAGAGTTTATCAAGTGTATGTATTACCTCGTGACAGTGTTACTTCTCATCTGTAAAGCTTCTTTCAGTTTTTCTGGGTCCTTTCTGTTCTGCTGTAAATGGTTTGGCTTTGCACTTGGTTCCAAGCCAACTGTATTTCCTTTTTTGCTTTACAGAGTACCCCAAGACTGCTTCAATCTCATTTGTTTCCAGATAAGGACATAAGGCTGGGAAATGCTTGACGACACCAGAGTGCTTTGGGACACTCGTGTGTAGTTAGGTTGTGGTTTGCCTTGCTATAGCAACCTGCAGGTGCATCAGTCCAGTTTAATGGATCTGGAGTCATTATTGTGCTCCATCTCCTACTTCAGCAGGTGTCCAGTCTCCAGAGTTTGTCACTAGTCTAGCTTTCTCATTTTTCAATCCTGTGCATTTTCTGTGGGCACCTTTCCAAAGGTAATGACAGATCCTGACTCAGGTTTTACTAATAAAACACTGCAAAATTCTTAACATAGGTATGCGTGTCAGTTTGTCTGGAGCCTTTGCAATCTTTCAATAAAGGCAACAACATCCATCTGTTTTCTTCCAAGCTAATATAAAGTTGACAGCTTTTAAGCTTAAGATGAATTTGAAATATTTGAAAGTCAGTGAAGTTGTGTCTTTTATGTGTCAGAATTTAAAAATCCTGAGTCAGGTTCTGAGTTTATTCAGTTATGCATTTTCCTGTGTGGTTCAATGACTCAAAGATTTTTCTTTTTTTTTTGGTCTGCTGTCATTTTAATCAAGATTGTAACATTTGTTTGTCTAAAAATCTCTGTGTCTCCTTCCACCCCCAGTGGTTATGAAAGGAAGGAATTACAAAGTCTTCTGGTATGTTGTTTTCCACAGCACTAAGTTCTCCAACATTATGCAGAGCACAAATTCCCCAAATACTGGTTATCCAGCTGGGGAGCTAAGAGTGAGTTTGGGTGGGAAACAGTGCTTAATAAATCTTTGAATTGCTCTCCTTTTGTAAGGTACTTTTGTTTTTTCACTTAGGGGGTGGGGAAATGGCCTCATCAGCTGCTAATAGAGTTTGTCCACTGGAGTTGCTTTGTTGAGTAATCCATCCTGCTGTGAGGGACTCACGACCACGGCTGGTAGCAGAATGATAATCGGTACATGCTGTACATGGTCCATGGGCTTCATTCTCTTCTGAGGTGAGTCAGGCCCACGCAGATGTGAACATAACAGGGACTTCTGTGGCGCTCTTGAGAGGCTCAGTCCTGGTAATCTCAGTGAATAATCTTGAATAGCAACAGGAGCTCTTTTTGCATGTGTGCTCAAGTGGGAATCGTGTTCGTTGTTTGGAATAGCATCATCTTTCTTATAGCTCCTGCTGCACACACTTGAAAGCTGGAGAAATGTTGACTCAAATCTGCAGTATTTTCACTTCTGGAAGCCAGTTATCTGCAGAATCTGTTATGCATAAAGGAATTGTTTGGTCTTGACAGGGAACCTGAGAGAAAATGAGTTTTCTCATTTTATCGTAAAACCGCAAGTGATGGCGATTAATAATGCATGGAAAGGTTTATAACAGTTGATGAGTTGTAACAATTGTGATAATACCTCTGTTAATTCAGTGAAATGAAGAGGTTCTGTGATCCCAGGATATATAATAGGAAGTTGTCTGCCCCATACTGACCACTCATCATCTCTGAAACCATGGTGTGCTGTCCAGTGCCGATTAAATAAAAGTAATAATAATTTTAGGGAGGGGCAAGGGAGGAGTAAGTTGGAACTAAGTGTGGTCATGTAATCATGTGCTTCCAAGGATCCAAAAGACTGTCTGCAATTGCTGTTTGTGTTTGAAAAAATAAATTGTGAAAGTTGCTTTCATTTTCAGTAGCTCTTTTTAATTCTGATGATTAGGGCCTGGAGAGGTGCCATGAGGCACACGGGCTGCAGTAGCACCTGACTACGTATTTCACAATTCTTATGTCTTTGTATGCCAGCAGAAACAAGCACCAGCCACCAGCAAGGGAAATGAGTTTAGATTATCAGAGGGTTGTTTCCATGAACATTCCTGAAGTGAGAGCAGTAACATAGCGGGTTTGATGTTGTGTCTGTAACAGTAGTTGCACTTCTATGCCTTGACCACGCATTTCTTAGGAGATGCTCTTGACCATGTGAGCCTGGTCAAGTATTTACTTTCACATAAGTAATGGGATTTAAAATGAACCTCTTGCAGCCCCTGGTATTTCAGGGATTGTTTATCTTCTTTCGCTGTTTCTCCTTCAGGCTTTCTGCTGACAAGTGGTGTTAGCAGCTTCTTAGAGGTCAGGTCCTTGCAGGAGATGGCTTGCAATCTGCATGTGATTAAATATGAATAATCCTTTCCCTGTTCAGCAAAGTAAGCACTGCTGTGAATCCCATTGAGGCTGATGCGAATTAAGCATGTGGTGTGGTATTTTCTTGGACAGGATGAGGTTGTGCACAGGCCCTGATGATTTGGGAATCTGTAAGAGCCAGTGTTTGTTGTGAAGGTAATCATGGCCTCACAGCAGAGGGTGTACGTGTCTGCAGCCAGATGTGAAAGCCATGATAATTTGATGGAAAGGTACGAGGAGTGGCAGAGGTTAATCAGAAATCCAAATGCATTTGTTTGCCATCTTTGAAAGAATTTATCTTATTATTACCGTTCTAATAGTGCTAACCTGAACATGAGTAGCTACTCTGCATTTGTGACTGGGACTATGACTGTTTCTTCCTTCTGTGTACCCTTCACATGTTAATTCCTCCCCCTCCTTTACTTCCCTCTGCTAGAGGAGGGGGGCCTTAGACTTGGCATGAGACCACTCTGTGCCTATTTTAACTCTGTTGTGAAACCACATACAGTTCTGGTCTCACCTGGGGGCGAGTTCTGCAATGCAAAGTATGTTTGCTTTTAACCCTGGCAGAATAAAGGTGCTTCGGTTTCCCAAAGGTTTTTCTGCCGGCGGTGTAGCCACGATGCCAGGGCCGTGTAGCTGCAGAGTGAGCTTTTGGATGGGGCTGGCAGCTGCCGGATTGCTGAGTCTCGTTAAGCAAAAATCATGTCACAAAGCATACAGAGGGCAAGTCTGGACAGGAGCATGTTTTATGCATAGCTGGCGTTGACTTCTTGCACAAAATGTTCCCTCTTTGGAGTAGTGTGGCTGCTCCAGGTGTAAAGGAGAGTACAGCTCTGGAGTACAGCTCCACTGTTCGCTGGTTTCTGTGAAATGCTGGATGGAAACGAAAACAGTGTTGGTTTCTTTCCTTGCACCCTGTAAATACAGCATTTTGACGTGAACTAGTGCATGGCAGTCTTCCTCTGCCTGCAGATAAAGCAAAACACATTCTGGTGCAATTTGCACAGCCCAATTATTGAGGAGCAATAGATAATAACACCCACCCACCNAAACCAACAAAACCACCAACCAACCCCAGCTAAGCCCAGAGTGTCATTGCACTCACAGCAGCCTTTTAATGTGAGAATGTTTTTGTTTCTCTTCCACCTGCACTGGGCGTTCAGGTCCGCTTCCTACCCCGGGAGT
>VWZW01006989.1:3394709-3425748 GCA_013397115.1 Edolisoma coerulescens
CCTGGTCTCCATTCCTCACTGAAACAGAAGGGACTCAAGCCAAGGGCCCGAGAGGAGCAAACCCTCCCCTTTCCCTCCCCTCGGACCGTGGTCCCCGCGCAGGAGCGCGCTGTTGTGTATCCCCGCTGATCGAGGGGGTTGGGCATGGTTNTGCCCGGAGGATGCTGCTCAGCGTGCCCGGAGGATGCTGCTCAGGGGAGGAGGCCCTGCTGTCCACGTCCCTCCGGCCGGGCCAGCATCTCTCCGTGCCCACGCGGAGGCTTTTCCCGTGGATTCCTGGCAGGGGGCTGAGCAACCCCCATTNGGCCATGCCCGCCCCCGCCGCGCCCCGCAGCCTGGCCGCCGCCGCCCCCGCCGGCAAGGCCAAGCTCACGCACCCCGGCAAGGCCATCCTGGCAGGTAAGGGGCCCCCGGGGCTCTCCCGGGAACGGGGGTCGCCCCGCCGCTGCCAGCGTGGGCATCCGGCTGGGCGGGGGCTGCCGGACCCGCCCCGCGGCGGTGGCGCTCCCGCAGGTGCTGCTCCATCCCGGGACTGCCGCCCCCCTCCCGCTGCCCGCGGAAGTCGACCCCGCTGCACGGGGGTTTCCCTTCGGCCACAGCCAAAGAGCTCCCGCAGCTGCAGCCCGAGCCTGGACGCTGGCTCCGGGGCTCCCGCCGTCCGCGGGGACCGCAACGTCTTGCTGGGCTGTTTCTGCAGCCGGTGGTCCGGCCGGGAAGGTGCCGGTGGGCTCGGACATGACGCGGGGCGAGAGGCACTCGCGGGGTTCAGCAGGAGGGAGCGGAACTGATGGGCGAGGCTGGTGGCAGCAAGGACCACATGCTCCCCCGAAGGTGCTAAGGGACAGCAGCAGCAGCAGTCGGTTGTCCCTGCCCCAGCTGTGTCCCACAGGCTGCGCTGATACAGCTCCTCTGAGGGCTGCTTGGTCCCTCCTTTGTGCCTCAGCATCAGTCCCTATGGATCAGGGCATGTTTTCCCGTCCAGTTCTGACCGCTTCCACGGGATCAGAATAGGCTCCGAGTGCAGCAGTTAACTGCAGAGTTAACGCTCTGCCTCCTGCTTGTGCCTGCTTCGAGCTCTGAGCTGAATGGAGTCCAAGACAGTCGCAGGCTTGTTAAACTCCTTTGTAGCTGTTCATTAGCTCCCTGGTTTCTCCTGCCAGTCGCAGGACAATTCCCAGAGTGGAGATTAGCGTCTTTGTTTTGAAATGAGCCATCTCAGCCTCGACATGATTGGCATGTTTAGGGCTTTTGTGTTTTCCAGCCAATTCCCCCTCCTACGATTGTGCCTTTGTTTGTCTGTCCAACTCCCTGCTCCCCTCCAAGGGCAGAGCTCCAGCCTCCAGTAGCGGGACCGGGGAGCAGCAGGGCTGTGCCCGCACGGGGAGCGGAGCCGCGGCCGCTCCGGCCCTACCCACCGGCCCTGCCCCCGCCCCGGCGGGCGGCCTCCCTCGCAGCCCCGGGAGAGCTGCCGGATGTGGATGCGGCCGCTGGAGCGTGCAAAGGGTGCCGAGGCCTCCCAGGGTCACTTCTCTGGCAGGGGACTGTGCTATCACTCGGCTGCCTGGCCAAAGGGCTGGGGAGGCAGCCTCCAACGAGAGGGTGCCTTCTCGCTCGAGTGAGCCCTTTGGTGAGGCTGGGCTCCTCCAGAGCTCTGTGCCCCTCTGTGCTGCCCCACCTCAAAATGGGTTGGTTTTTTCAGGCCTCTTGACTTAAAGGTCTTTTAAATGGGATTTAATCCAATTTTAGGATGGGAAGGACAGGCTGTTTCCTTCTTGTCCACCCTTCCCAGTCTTTCACAACTTGCTGTCCATGTGCAATGCATCAGGTTGTCACTGCCTGGACCAGTGTACCAGGATACTTTCATAGATCTTGTGTTTATCTGTAATCAGGATTATCAGCTTATCGGTATCAGCCTCCTGTGAGAGAGGTTGCAGCAGACTTGCTCTGCTCTCCCCTGCCAGAAGAGTTGCTGTGGGTATGCCTGGAAGCTGTCCCGATGTAAAGGAAGGGACACGGTGCTTGTGGCGTGTGCCAGGTTGGGCAATACAGCACAAAGCTGTATGTGCACCTGCCTGGGGGGCCCTTCTGGGTTTATGTGAAGCTGCAGAGGTAGAAGAAGGACCCTACTGAGACGCTGGTCTTCTCTTCAGGCTGTAATCAGAGTAATTGGTTAATGGGCAGAAGTCCAGCCAAGCCTCTGTGGCATCTAATTGTATTAGAGAACCACAGAAATGGGAGAAAGCTGCTGTTAACTCCCTGTGCCCTGGTCTGCTCAGCCCTCCAGCCTGTCGCTGGGGGATGCAATGGTGTTTGTGGCTGTCTCTGCTCACTTTAAGGGGTTTGCTGATGCTCTCAGAGTTTCTCATCTGACATCTGTGTGCACAACAGGGGTGTGTGCTTCAAAGCTCCACGTTCTGGAGAGCTGGAGGTGTCAAGATGGAACATTCCTGCTGTGCTTCATCAGCCTGTGCTGGTGGAGTTAAATAAGCCGTCATCCCACCCTGGGTGCGTATCTGCTCCCAGACCCTGTGTGTAATTGGGATCCTCTGCCAGGGAGGCACAGCTCCCTCGGCTGCCCAGGCCTCAACAGGCTGGGGTTGGCTCTTTTCTGAAGAGATGCAAGTAAAGCTCTGTCTGCCAAGAGCTCTTCTCCTTCAGTTGTCGCAGCAGACAAAACGCAAGGTTAAAAATTAATTTGCTAATGGTCTCTCCTTTGTCCAAGCAGCTGTTGTGTGCCAAGGCAGCACTTCACCTTGCAGTGACAACGCTGCCGGTGCTGCTGTGGCCTGAGCACACGAAGGCAGCTCGACCTCATCTGCTGGGTGACAACCTGTTAGCAGGCAGGCCAGGAGCCCAGCTGTGTCTCCAGCCTCCCCACAGCCAGCTTTCCCATTTTGTGCTCTGGTTTCCAGCAGCCCACCAGACTCCTGTCCCTCCCACCAGCATCCTGAAGGGCTGGGTGCTGCTGGTCTACTGTGCTCCCAGCACAGGGCCACACTGCAGTGGGGAGCTTGAAATAAAGGCAGTAAGTGGTGAGACAGGAATGCTGGTGGCAGAGCTGGTGGGACAGTCGTCAGTCACCTGTTGGATTCCTGAGAGTGCTCCTTTGCTGGGTTTTTGGATGCCATGTTGGGTCAGCTCGAGCCAGCCTGCAGTGTGGGCTGTTTCCAGCCCAGCACAAATGGTCTTTGCCATTTGCAGGCAAACCCCCGCAGCCCTGCCCTCCTCTTGAGAACTTTGCCCATGGTTAGCAGTGCTCATTCGATGAGAGGCTCTGCCAGAGTTAAATACAGCCTTATTCTGTTTTTAGCTGGCTTTGAAGCCTGGGGTCTGCTCCCTCCCACGGAGAAGCTCCCAGCTGCCTTGCTCTCTCTGCATGGTACCTCTGCTCATCCAGGGGCTGCTGCACAGTTGCTGTTCCTGCCTACACCTAATCCTGTCTGGCCAGGGAGGCAGGACACCTGGATGTTGTCCTACACAGTGCTGGATTTGGAAAGAGCTCACAGTGGTTGTGGCTGCTACCCTGGTGTTGGGTACCACTGGCAAATAGCAGTGATGTGCACCAGGGTCCTAGGGGGAGCACGGGCAAGGGAGAGAGAAGGGCCTGAAGAGAGAGAGTAAGGCATGACGCACGGTTCAGCAGGGAGCCCAGGCTCCCAAACAAAGCAGTAGTTAGAGCTTCAGTTTCCTCTTCTCTGTTAATCATTGATATTATCTTTCTTGGGAAATGCTGTACTTGCAGAGGAGAGGACTTGGAGACTGGGTGTGAAAGCTGAGACTTGCCTCCTGCAGAGCAGGTCTCCTTTCCTAAAAGTCCCAAGTCCATCTAGATTTCCAGGGCTGTTTCTGTCAGGAGAGGCTGTGAGGGAGGTTGTGCTGCTGTGAATGGCTGTGCTCCAGCACGCTCCCTGGTTTTGAGATGGATGCCTGGTGCTCACAGCAGAGTAGGGGATGTTTCTCCCTTCCTGCTGAGCTGGGTGGAGGCTAAGCACAGCCAGAGGGAAGGATTGGTGAGCGAGGAGCGAACCAGTCCTGCCAGGTCTCCTGGCCCTCAGTACATCACTCCTGGCTGTGGTTTCTCCCGCAGTTGCCTCCTCTGGCTGTCATGTGTTTGGGGAGTGGGGCACACGGACCACTCAGCCTTGAGTGTGTCCCTGGCTGCCTGGGAGCCCTCATGGGCTGCAGTGGAAACCTGTAGGAGCCCCAAGGCTCTTGGTGGGAGGAGGATGTCAGCCCCAGGGCCAGGAAACCACATTGGAGTGTCCCTTCAGTCTGAACGGATTCTGTGTGAGCTGGGGTTAACCCTAGGCTCTGAAATGTGGATTTCTGAGATTTTCACGCGCCTGATGTTCTGCTTGACATTCTGCAGGCAACCATTTTCTCTGGGTTGATGTAAACAATCGGAAGGAGTCGTCCGTCTTCCCAAGATGATGAGCACGATGAGCTGACAGCTTGGGGATGTTGCAGCATCTCTCAGCTCTGATGGCCCTGTGTGGTGCATGCCAATGCAGCCTCCCTGCTCCTTCTTGTACCCTGAGATCTCAGGTCACCTCTTGACAGCAGGGATTGGTTTTCTGGCCATCTCTTCTCTCTCCCTGTGCTCCGGTGCTTGGTACAGCAGTCACTCCCCTGTGCTGGGGGCTGGGAGATCAGAGCCTGTCCCCAGAGAAGTCTCAGTCCTGGCAGTGGCTCCTTCATCCAGCTACAGGGCTGTGCTGGGGGAGTCATCCAACAGCCCTGGGCTCCGACATCAGCTCCCTGTTGCATGTCTTTAGAGAGTTTTTTGACACTTGAAAAGTTGGTGTCTGAAGTCAAGTGGTGGGCTGGCCAGGAGTCAGCTCATGGTGACAGAGCTGGTGTGCAGGGCAATGGGGAGAAGGTGACTTGAGCAGGATGAGAAACCTGGGAGTCTCCAAAGGTGGAATCAGCACCAAAGGCAGAGGATGCTGTGACTGCGAGCACGGGGAAATGGCTTCTGCCATCATACTCACAGCCAAGAAGTTTAAAAGTAATAATGATTAATTGTCATATTGAGAAGTAAATGCAAAGAGGTGATGAATGAGTGAGTTGTGAAAGGACAGCCTGTTCAAACAGGACAGTTCCAGTAAGGTTCAGGACAAATGATTTCATCCCATCCGTAGCGTTATCGGCAGCGCTGTTTGCATGGGGCTGTTTATCCACAGTGGCACAGGGTACAGAGGAGCACCTCTCATGTTTGCCATTCTCTGTATCCCTGAGGGGCTCAGACTTTGCCAGCCTGCCTGTAGCACTCTCCCGTGACCAAAACAGCCGTGAGTGTGTGTTTACTGCCGGACGTGCTGAACCCCTGTGCTCCCCAGTGGCCTTGCCCTGTCAGATGGGAGACCTTCCTAGTCCCAGCAGGGCTCAGACACCCTCTGAGCCTGCTGACCTGTTGCAGGACGTGTCTTTTCCCTTCTAACCAAAACACAGGTAAACTTCAGGCAGTCTGGTTTGGGGAAGCAGCCTTCCCCATCTCAGCACTGAGTCAGACTTCTGGCGGCAGAGCTGCCCCCGCGGTGGTTTTCCACAAGGATGTGGCTGCGGATGGGTGGTGAAGGACTGTCCGTGGCCAGAGGAGGTGCCCGGGTGAGGACTGCGGCGCTGGAGCCCTGCCGAGAGCCAGCTGTCCTGGAGAGCTGCGGCCCCGGCGAGGCCCCTGCCTGCTCCTGAGCCCCGAGTTTCACAAGGTGGCCCGTGGTGGGAAGTGCCGGGAGGGTGGAGCTGGTGAACTCGTTTCACCGCTGCGAGCGGGCAGGGCAGGATTGCTCCACTGCTGCCTGCAGCTGGGTTTTGGCAATGGATGGGTGAAGAGCAGCCTGGATGGCTGCCAGGGGGGCATGGTCCCTCGGTGTGGGGAGCAGGCGGCAGTCTGGGCTGCAGAGACCTGTCACAAGCTGCTGGTGGGCATTTCTGCCTCCCTGGTTTGTAGCGGCCTGATGGTCTTTGGTTCTTGGTGGTTTTTTTTTCCGTATTTCCCCAGCTCCAAAAGCTGTGTTGGCTAATGGGAAAGGGCACTAAGTCCCCTTGTGAGAGTGCTGCATGCTGTAAGCACAGCATCCAGGAGCGGGGCAGGATTGCCCCCTGTGCTCATCGTGTGTGGTCCGTGTCACCCGTGTCAGCTGCTCAGCTCACCCCGTCCTGCTGCACCTTCTGCACATGGGCTGGGAGCCCCCAAAATGGAAAACTCAGGGCTCAGCTTCCCCTGAAAGCCTGTTTGTGCCTTCCCACCATCCTGAGCCACCCGGCTGGCAGAACGGAGAAGCTCCAGGCATGGGCCCTGAGGGAGCTCTGCTGCTTTGCTTCCACACCCTTAGGAATAATTCCCTCTGGCCTGAAAGGATCCTAAGGAATCTGAAGTTAAAAGGTGCTTTTTATATGGAAATCGGGTGCTGGTATGTCAGCATGTGAAATTACTCTTAAAATGGAGAGACTGAAATTGCTCTCCAGGTGCTCACTTCTCATCAGAGCTGCACAGAGACCTGCTGCTCCATCTCTCTGCAGGAGCAGGATGCTTTTGCAGGCACAGCCGCTTGCAGGAGTGGCAGAGGGGCCAGTGCCACCTCCTGCCCCTCTGTGGCTCCCAGACAGGGCGGTGGGTGTTCACTGGGGCACTTGCCTCTGGGTAGGAGTTTGCAGAGGGTGGCAGTGCCAGTGCTGGCTGCACAGCCTTGGCTTGTGGCAGTCCTGGGGCTCTGCTCGTCTTCCCGTCGCAGCTGCATCCTCCCACCCTCAGCACTGCCCTCTGTCCTGGGTCTGGAGCTGGGGTCCCTGGGTCGGGGTGGTCAGTGGTGTCCCCAGAAGCTGCTCGTGGACAGGGTGTGAAGCTGAACCTGCGTGTGCTGATGCCATCACGTGTTGTGTGAGCATTGCAGGGGCAGCACCCTCCCACTGTCCCCAAAAAACCCTCTTCTCTCCCTCCTGCCAGCTCTCCCCAGCCATGCCCAAGGGCTGCAGGCGTGTCCCCAAAGCACGGCCTCCTCTGGCCTCTCCGACCGGGAGAGCTAAACTTTTTCTGGGAAAACTATGCCAGGGTATTTTTCCCGTGTCTCCCTTCCCGCTGGGCCTGCCGTGTCAGGATAGCTGGCAGCTGAAGCACTTGCAGGCTTGCTGCAGGCAGGGAGCCGTTCCCGGTGCTGGGAGTGGGATCCCCCGCCGGGGGCACCTTCCCTGGGGCCGGGCAGAGCGACCTTCCCTGAAGGACGTTCCCTCTCCTCTGGCTCTGCTGCATCCAGCGACCGGCCAGGGCCTTGGCCGGCATCTCAGCTGCCCCGCGTGCTCTTTCACCTCCTGAGTGCTGCTGTTCCTGCTGCCTCTGCGGTGTTGCAAGAGCTGGAGCTGCTGGTTAAAGTCCGGGTAAACAGGTTGCAAAGCCCCCGCAGCCCTGGCGAGGGAGGGGGTTGGACAAAGCTGCTGCTCGTGGGCAGTGGGGTGATTTATTTGCATAGAATGAGGTTTCTGCTGGAGTAAAAGTGTGTGGGGAAAGGAGATGACAGCAGAGCAGACCTCTGATGGGTCTTGCTTGCAGGGGGCTGCAGGGCAGGTGGCCTGTACCACCCTGTCTCTCTGTGGGCAAAAGAAAATGGATTAAAATTGCCACAAGTCATGGAGTGTGTCCAGAGTCCCTGCTCTGTGCACCTTCCCATGGGATTTGAGGCCAGAACAACACTGGGGAACAGGGAGAGGAACTGGCAGCATGGGTGCCCTGTTCATTCATCCTTGGCTAGGGCAGCCTCATTGCCCCAGAGGCTGCCAGTTCCCAGGAACAACATGCTGTTCCTTTGCTGGGCTCCTGTGGATGGCTTTCCCGTGGGATGCTGGGCAGAGCCTCTGCCTCCCCTGCATGGACAGGTGTGACTGCTGAGGCTGTGAGCAGGTTGCAGGAGGTGCAGCATCTCTCCCTGTGCCATTTGGTGTGGCTGCCGTGAGCTGCGGTGCTGGTTGCCCCTGGACTGCTGCTTGTCCTGGGTGCTTCCCTGCTGTCTGGCTCCTGGGGCAGGAGCTGGTGCTGGGGGACTGAGAGAGAACAAATATTTACGGCGCTTAAAATGTCCAGCACTTCAGTTCTGCAGCGTAGGAGGGAGGGAAGCGGCCTTGGCAGCACCTGGAGTGTTCTTGTGGCTGTGGTGGCGCAAGGCTGGTGGCACGGTGGTGTGGAGAGGTGCCAGCTGGTGCTCAGCTTTTTGGGGACTGTTGCACCCAGCCGGAGGACATTGCTCCTCATCGTGCTGCTCTCTGGGGTCTGCCAGCAGCTCCTGCAGGAGCTGTTTGTGTTGCAGGAGAAATTAGTGTTTGGCCAGCCCCCCGCCATGGGACCAGCAGTGTCTGTGTGCCACTCTGACAGACATGCCAAGGGCAGGAGAGGGTTGAGGGGGCAGCAGGAGTGCTCTGGGGACCCTGGGGATGGTGGCTGTCCTCCTGTGATGCCCCAGGGGAGCTGTTGGCTGGCTGCAGTGCTGTGAGCTGGCCCTGTGGCTTCCTCCCACGCCCCCAAAGCACTGGCTGCCGCGGAGGCATCAGGGCTGGCAGCGGTCACTCCTTGCCTCCTCCTGAGAAGCGCCTGCCTGGCCTGGCCTGGCCTGGGCTGGGCTGGGCTGGGCTGGGCAGCTCCAGCCCCCCCGGGACACAGAGGGAAACAAGGGGCCTTTGTTTGCTGTGGCAGAGCTGGGCTGGCCTCGCGCCCTGTCCCCACGGGGCCGGGATGCTGCCCGGCTGGGCTGGCATGTCCTGCCTTGGGTACTCAGTGCCACGGTGTCCCCGTCCCTGCCGTGCCTGTGGGGGGAGTGGATGCTCTTTGAGCACGAAGCTGAGCTTTGCATTGCCCCAGCTGTGTTGAGGCTGGCCTGGCTTCTTGGCTCCCTGGGCAGGACAGTGCAGCCTGGTGCTTTTTGTGCCTGGCGGGAAAAACCGGCGTAAGGCTGTTCTAAGATGGGTGCTGCCCAGCTGCTGGAAGGAATATGGGGAGGCTGCTTTTCCCTTCCCTCCAGAAGGGCTGGGCTGAGAGAAGGCGGCAGTGATCCCAAGGGTGCCGGTTGCCAGTGGCACTGGCAGGGAGCAGCTGGATGCAGCACCAGAGAGATCAAGGGTCTCTCTTGCAAATCTGGAGGCTGCACAGAAAAAATAAGACTTTATGGGAAAGTCTGCTTGTCCAAGGTGTTGGGGCTGCCTGCTGTTGTCACAGGGAGCAGGTATGGGCTGTGGTGTCCCCTATCAGCATCCTCTTATGGGGGTACTCTGGGGGTGCTGATAAGCAGAGCTGTGCCATGTGGCACCAGCCTGTGCTTCACTGCAGAGCAGGATAACAACCACTGCACCCAGTCCCAGCCTCTCCCACAAAGGCAGTGTGTTCCCTGCTGCGGTGTCCCCTGGGCCGTGGTGCAAGCCTGGGGTGGCTGCAGTGGGAGCCACGGGGCTGCTGAGCCACACCAAGGACATGGCCGGGCTGGAGGAGCCCCTGGAGGCTGTATTGGGAGCTGGCAGCCCCCCTGACCCCACGCTGTGCCCCAGCCTGTGGGCTGGAGCACAATTCACCTTCCCTGGGCAAGGAGCAGGGGGATCCTGGGGGTGCTCAGGGCGGTGTTGACCCCAGTGGCAGCGCCCCGTGCCCTGTCCTGGGCTGAGCAGGGTCGGCCCTGTGAGAGCCGGGGCAGCTCGGCCCTGCGCTTCCTCCCGGCGCCGGCACAAAGGGCTCCCGCTGCTCGCGGGACCAGCCACGCTTTGATGTGAGGAAGCGCCCTGTGATCCATCGTGGCCGGATGGGCTGAGCCCGGCTCCCCCGGCACTGCTGGGCCCAGCCATGCCGAGGGGAGCCCCAGGGCTGAGGGCCAGCAGCCCTTGCTGCCCGGCCATCAGGAGAGGCTGCAGCCGGTGTAATCGGTGCCCAGCAGCCGCCGCTGCGGGAGCCCGGGGCAGCCAGACAGGCCTGATGGTAATAGTGCTTCCTGCTGGCACAGCCAGGCCTGCAGATGGGCCCCTGCTGCTGTGGGGAGTGGTGCTGGGCCTGCCGCAGCACCGCTGGGTTTATAAATCCCAGGGCTGGCAGCTCTCTGGGGGGGGTGCGAGGCTCCAGAGAGGGAGAGGTGCCTTTGGGGGGTAGCACACCAAGTAGGCAGCCATGGGCGTGGTGTTTTGCCCTGTTTTCCCACCCCTTTGCCCAGTCTCCTCAACAGCTCTTGCCGTGGCTGTGCAGTGATGCCCATGCAAGGCGCGAGGTTGGCAGAGGGCCCTGCTGCTGTGTGGAGTCCTCAGGGTTTTGGTGAGGACGGGGACATCGTGTCCCCGCCCAGACCTGGCTTCTAGAGGTGCCAGGCTCAGCCAGCATGGAGCCAGGAGCAGCCATGTGGCACTGAATGGGCACAATGCTGCTGCTGCCTCAGTGTCCCTTCCTGTCCCATGCAGGTGGCCTGGCTGGAGGGATCGAGATCTGCATCACATTCCCTACCGAGTATGTGAAGACGCAGCTGCAGCTGGACGAGAAGGCAAACCCTCCCCGCTACAAGGGCATTGGTGAGCAGCCCCTCTCTGGGTTTGGGGCTCCTGGGGAGCCTGGCTGGTGCTGGGGGGATTTGGCGGGGTGGTGGTGGGTGGTGCTCGGCGTGGTGGGTGACAGCGGCACCGCTGTGCTCTGCCGCAGGGGACTGTGTGAAGCAGACTGTCCGTGACCATGGCATCCGGGGGCTGTACCGGGGGCTCAGCTCGCTGTTGTACGGCTCCATCCCCAAGGCTGCCGTCAGGTACGTGCCCCCATGGCAAGGGATGAGTGGGGGGGACCCCAGCAGCAGCAGCAGCAAACAAGGGGGTGGCTTTGCCCTCGGTGTCTCCATTGGCATTTTACCAAAGCCGGGTGGTTTCCCAGGCAGGGAGGCTCCTCTCGCAGGGTGTGCAGCTGCTCCTGGAGACAGACCCAGAGCAGGGGGGTGCAGCCCCCCCGTACGGGTGCCCAGGGTTTGGCACAGTGGCTCCTTTGCAGGTTCGGGATGTTCGAGTTCCTCAGCAACCAGATGAGAGACGAGCAGGGGCGGCTGGACAGCACGCGGGGCCTCATCTGCGGGCTGGGGGCTGGCGTGGCCGAGGCCGTGGCCGTGGTCTGCCCCATGGAGACCGTGAAGGTGGGTGGGTGTGGCTGCCACTGTCCTGTCCCCTGCCTTGGCACCCCTTGCTGGACTGGGCTGGGAGGGGGCAAAAGCCAGGGATGCCCAGCTTTTGGGGACCTGAGAGCTGCATGCATTTGCTAAAGACAGTTTTGTAGGGGAGGATCTGATGCTGGAAAGCCCTGTGAAGGTCAAGTCAGGTGGCCCTGGCCCCTTCCCCACTTCAGGGAGGAGCCCCACATCCAGGAGCCATCCTGTCACCCATTTCATGAGTGTAAGCCCCACATGGCTGCTTGCAGCAGCAGTTTCCCAGGTTTTCCTCTGCAAAAGGCACTGCTGGCCATGGGCACAGGCTTCCCCTGTGATGTCTCCCATCGTTGCCTGGCAGCATGGGTCAGCTCTGGTCTTGGGACCGTTCCTGGAGCAAGGCAGGAGGTGGCCGGCAGCCCCTTGGGGCCATTGCATTGCCTCAGCCAGGACAAGTGCATCATCTCCTCGTAGGTGAAGTTTATCCATGACCAGACCTCTCCCAACCCCAAATACCGTGGTTTCTTCCATGGCGTCCGGGAGATCGTTCGGGAACAGGGTGAGTCCCGGGAAAGCGGCACCCTGACCCCCTGAGTACTGCCCTGCTATGGGGACAGGGTGGGAGGTGGTGGATGGGCACGGGCTGGGAGAGGTGGCCTGGGGAGGTTTTTCTCTGCCACTTGAGGCTGGTCTCCCCTCCAACACCCTCTTCTTGCAGGACTGAAGGGGACCTACCAGGGCCTAACTGCGACCGTCCTCAAGCAAGGATCAAACCAGGCCATCCGCTTCTTCGTCATGACCTCCCTCAAGAACTGGTACAAAGGTACGGTGCCCTTGGCCCCCCAGGCTGCCCTGGCTGTGCCTCTGGCTCCCCAACCACCCTTAGGAGCTGGGATGGTTTTTCCATCCACACACCCCCTATTTCTCATGGCTCAGCCATTTGGAATGGAGGAAAATGAAAACCAGGGTGGGGTGGCACCAGCCTGTGGGGCTGACGGGTCCTGGTGCTGAAGCATGGACTGTAGGGCTGGTGCTGCTGGATGGTCCCCAGCTCAGCACTGCACCCTGATCACAAGCAGCCAGACCTGGGACCTTCCTTGCCGTCTCCCTCGGGAATGCACACGGGAATCACACCACCACTCTGCCCTCAACCTCTCTTCCTTCCCAGGGGACAATCCAAACAAGGTCATCAACCCCTTCATAACAGGGGTGTTTGGAGCCCTTGCTGGAGCTGCGAGTGTCTTTGGCAACACCCCCTTGGACGTGGTGAAGACCAGGATGCAGGTACGGTGCCAGGGCACGGTGTGGGACTGCTCTGCCTGCAGCAGCCTGCGGGCACCCACTGCCTGGGAGCTGTTCCGTGCAGTCCCTGGGCAGGCACAGTGAGGTTTGGTTTGGGAGATGTCTGGGATTGCTCTCGAGCCATGGGGAGTGTTTGCATGGAGGTGGGAACACCCCTGCGGGGTCTGATGTCCTGCAGCAGTGGAGAGAGATCAGTTCCTCATGGTACACCCCCAGCTCTCTGCCTCCCCCACGAAATCCCCCAGATGCAACCCTGGCTCTGGCCTCTGATCCTGCTTTTCCCTTCCCACAGGGGCTGGAAGCGCACAAGTACAAGAACACCTGGGACTGTGCCTACCAGATCATGAAACACGAAGGGCCCCTGGCGTAAGCTCTGCAGTGGGGGTGGCTGGGGGGAGGATGGGCAGGGAAGGGGCTGTGAGGGCACCCAGCCCCACAGCCCCCCTCTCTATCCCTGGCAGGTTTTACAAGGGCACAGTGCCTCGCTTGGGCCGTGTGTGTCTTGACGTGGCCATCGTCTTCATCATCTACGATGAGGTGGTCAAATTCCTCAACAAGGTGTGGAAAACAGACTGAGGGGCCGGGCCAGGCAGCCCCTGCCTCCTGTGCCCCACAGGGCTGCAGCTGGAGAGCAGAGACCAAACCCACACCCCCCTGCGGCGCTGCTGGAGCCAGGTCTGCCCTGCACACCCCAAACCTGGCCACCTTTATTTTTAGAAACAGGCTCTGGAGCAGGTTAAATTACTAGTTGTGTGCTAAAAGGAGCAGGGAGGGAGCTGCATCCCACCATCCCAACCCCCAGCATCCCAGGTCATGCCCGCCCCAGTCTCTTGGTGACACTTTTCCCTGGTCCCACATCAGCTTTGTGTGCTGGTTAACCAGGGTGAGATGTCCCTTGGACAGTGGCCTTGGAGCTCCCAGCAGCCAGGAGCTGCTGACTGCCTGGGGAGCGGCTGTTTTGGGGGTGCTGAGAGCCCCCTCGAGCCATGTGGGTGCAACGCCAAGCTGTACATCACAAGCTGGGGCTGATGCCACCGGCGGGGTCACAGCAGCTCTGGGAGGGGGCCCAACAGCCCTGCACCCCCAGGATGGGAGGACAGTGACCCCCTGGTGTGATCCCGAGCTCCCTTCTCCCTCCCTGCCAGCACCGAGACCACTGGCTTGCAACATCCCATCCCATCCTGTCCCATCCCTGGGGTCCTGCTCGGCCCCAAGCTGCTGAGCAGGGCTTGCCCAAAATTGAACATACGGCCAGGCCTTTAGTTCTGCTCACTGTGGGCTGGGGTTGGGGCGAGCCGGCTGCCCCCTCACCTGCCGTTTACAGCCGAGGCGTGCGTGCAAGCCGGGGCGAGGCGGTGCAGCCCCACGCCGCAGGCTTGGCCCCTCGGCCAGGGGTGCAAACTCCTTTCTTCTGCCACATTCCCCGCACCTGCCCTCTCCCCGCCTCTCTGTCGTGCCGTAGGTGATCCCGTAGCTTTTGGAGCTTCACGCTGACTCACTAACACCCGTGGCCGTGGGGCTGGAGCCCTGCCCTGCCCGTGCCAGGCTCGTCCCACTGGATTTGTGCCAAATTTCTCCCTGAGGGAGCTGGGGGTGCACGAGCCAGGGCTCAACCCATCCCTCCTCCCTCTTGTAGCCAGCGATGAGCTCAGCCTTAACACAGGAGGGCGAAGGTGGAAAGCCCGGGCACGGTTTACCTGCGGCTTTCGGCTCTGAGCTTTCAGCTCTGAAGCCGGTTAGGGTTGCATTAGTTTTTTTTATTATTATTATTCTGTTTTACATTCGCAATTTGAATAAAATCAGTCTGGCTTTAGCAGCTGTGTTGGCGTCCGGGCTGTGCTGAGTGGGCAGTGAGTGGCTCCTGCCCTGTGGGTGGGGGACGGGGCTCCCCATCATGCCGAGATTGCGCTCCTGGGGGAGCATCAGCTCCGACCCAGCACTGCCCATTCACAGATGCTCCCAGCCAGGGTTGTGTTGTCTCATGCACAGTGCTTTGTTAATAATCCTGGTTAATTGTATGAAGTCCTTGCCCTGCCATGGAGCCAAGGGACGTCGAGGGGCGGTGGAGCAGAAGGGAAGGGGCTTTGTCCCCCCGCCCAGCGCGGGGGCGGTGCGGCACGGCCAGAGCTCCCAGCGCGGCCGCGGGCGCAGCCCTCGCTGCTCATCCGGAGCGCGCTGGTGCGGGGCAGAGCCATCGTCCCGCGGGGCTCGCAGGCGGCGGTGCCATGCGGGGCCCGCTGCTCTGGGCGGGCTGGCTGCTGGCCACCGGCTGCCTGGCGGGTGCCACGGGCAGCTGCCGGCACCGCTGCTGCCCCGGCAGGAACAACGCCTGCTGGGCCCCCGGCGCCCGCCGGGCTCGCTGCTACTGCGACTCGTACTGCCAGAGGACGGGGGACTGCTGCCAGGACTACCTCGCCACGTGCCGCCGTGCCGGTGAGTGGCCGAGGGGATGGCACTGGCCGGACCGCGGCCGGGGACACCGGCCTGGGCTGCTGTGCTCGGTGGCGAGTGTTTGTTGTTACCTGTTAGCCCCGTATTTTGAGTGGTAACAGGATGTGTCTAGGGATGCCGGCTGGACTGGATTTGTAGCAATGTCCAGTTGTCCCCTTTTTTCCATGCTGGATGTCTGGCTGGCCCCAGAACAATGAGAGAGCCTGCAGGGGTGGCCTCTGGTCTGCAGCTGAGGGTAGCGCTGTCACTGCAAGCCTGAGTGGTCAGTGTGGGACCCAGCAGGACAAGCCCCGGTGTCGCCTCTGCTACTGTCACAGGCAGTGCCTTGCACAGGGACCGGGGAACCCGGGGCTGCACTGAGGGTGCCAAACAGGGCTCGTGGGATTGGAGAGTGCAGAACCAGCCTGCCCTGGGGACCCAAACCTGGGCCGGCAGGGGCCGGCCACGGCCCCCTGGACAATTGCAGCAGTCAGCCCTTCCTAATCTCCGGGGAGATTAGCAGGGTCCCAGCTCAGCGCGATGCACACAGGGATAAAGTCCTGCGGAAGCAGCTCACAATGCCCCTGCACTGGCAGGGGTCAGCGGAGAGGGGCCGCTGGGGTCACTCTGGCACTTGTCCTTCCCTCTCTCCGTCCCCTCTGCTGCATCTCCCCTGCTCTGCTCTTTCCGTCGTTCATGACGCTGAAACTCTTTTCCCTCTCTTCTGTCCCTGGCAGCGGTGGGCTGCGCTGTGGGGCCCTGGGGGCCGTGGAGCGGGTGCAGCTCCCCGTGCGGGGTTGGCAGCAGGGCCCGCAGCCGCCAGGTCACTGTCCCGCCCCGGCACGGAGGGGATCCCTGTCCTGACCTCAAGCAGCGCCGCGGCTGCCTGGGGCAGCACCCGACCTGCGGGACGGCCAAAGGTAACCTGGGCTGCCTGCTGCCCTCCTGCGTGGTCGTCCCCATGCGCTGCCGTCCCCGCTGCCCCTCCCGGGGTGTCCTTAATCATCCCCATGCCCCTCACGGCTGCTCTTCTGCCAGAGGTAGCCAAGATACTCCCCAACTCCTTCAGCCAGGACTTCAGAGATCCCTGGCGAAGAGCTGGGCTGCCACTGCTGGAGCAGCCCTCTGGGTATGTGTGGAGTTGGGGCCCCTCTGTAGCCCCCCTCCCCAAAGCTGGGACCCCTCTGCACCCTCCCTGTGGTCATGGCCCCTTTGCAACCCCCAGACCCAGGGCCTTTTTCCTTCCCCTGCCATTACTCTTCTCCCTGCCCAAAACCATGACCCTGTTGCACCCCCCCACAAAACCATGGCCCTTTGCATGTCCCTAGAAGCATTATCCTCCCCACCCTCCAAACCATGATCCCTCTGCACCCCCTCAGAGCCATTACCCTTCTCACCTCCCCAGCCGAGGCCCCTCTGCCGCCCCCCAAACCCACATCGCCTTTATACCCCAATACATCAAAAAACCACCACAACCTCTGCCCTACCTTCCGACCACCATTTTCCCTTTTTTCTCCCCACATTTTCCCCCCTCCCCAGCTCCCCCCTCCCCAGCTACTGCGGCTATTTCCGCCTGACGCAGGTGGGGCCCCCGTGCCGTGGGCAAGCCTGGAGCCGCCGGCTGCAGCGGGACAAGCAGGTGTGTGTGGAATGCCGGGGGAATCCGTCCCACCGCCGTCCCCACTGCACTGGACACGGGCTGCAAGGAGCCAGGTAGGTGCTGATTTGTGGCATCCCCACCATGGGATCTCTCCTAAGGAACATCTCTCCCTGCCTCGAAGGCATTTTCAGCTTATATTCTAACGATAGTATTTGTATACAAAGCTATAATTACGTTAAAATATACCACAATATTATAGTATCCCATCATATTATTAAATAAATCAATAGTATGTCCTAAAAACCAGTATTATAAACATATTTAAATAGAATAGAATATCTCTGTTGGAAGGGACATACAATGATCATCTAGTCTGACTGCCATTATTATATATATAATATAAATCCATATATAAAACTGTATTTAATTAAAAAAAATTATATTTATCAATGGCACACCCCAGTTCTCACTGATTTTCCCTTCCAGGACATTTTGGGTGGCTGCTTCTGTGGTGGGGTGCCAGGGCTCGTGGGTGCAGGAGGGCCTGCAGGAGGGCTGTGTCTGCTCCCCACCAGCTCTCATCTTTGTGTAGGATCCCCCTGGGAAGGTGAGCTGAGCCTCCCCATGGCACCACTCCTTGCTGGGGAGGTGAAGAATGAAATAAAAATGAGGTCTCTTTCATTGTTTCACCCTTCTGCAGGTTTGCTGCTCACCCTTGGAGCCAGCTCCCTCTGTTTAACATTAAATATTTCATTGAAGAATGGAAAAACCCTTCTTATAAAGATTAAAAATAAGGGAATTGCCAAAGTGTGGTGATTAATGGTAGAACAGCATGATGAGGTGAAGTCTGGGTGAGAAGACGATGTGGTGGTGACGTGTGATGATGTCATGCTCAGCCATGACATCACACTTTCAGTGAGCTGCGACTGGCAAGACACACAAGGATGGAGGCAGCGTCCTTCCTCTTGTCTGAGCTCACTCACTGCAGTATCAGGGGAGCCTTGCAGGGCAGTTCAGCTGCCTGCTGGGCTTTGCAGACAGAAATTAGACCAACACCCAAAGTCTGCACGTGGGCGATGGTGCCGGTGTCCCGTTCCAGCCATGGGGCTCGGCAGCCCCCACTGGAAGGAGTGAGGCTGGGCTGGGCATGCTGCTGCCCTTCCCCACTCCTCGCCCAGCATGACATGGCCTTGCTGATGGGGTCCCTGCTCCAGCTTTAGGTGGTGCTACCACAGCCTGTGGTGGGAGCACGTGCCACGCCAGGGCTGGATCTTGCTCCACTGCAGCCGGTGGCTGCTGCCTGTTTGCTGCCCCAGGACGTGTTTGGCTCCTGCAGCCCACGCTCACACCACCCTCCTGGGCAGGGAAATTAAAAGGCTTCAACACTGGGAATGTTCTCGGCCTCTTTATTTGGGATAAAAGCCCAGGTCGGCCAAGGACCAAAGTGCTGGTTAAAAAAACAGGTGGTGGGAGTTGAGCACAAGGGGGTGTGAGAGCTCTGGGGCACAGGTCTCCTCCTGCCAGCCAGAGCTGAGAGCAAGGAAGCCACGGACATGGGTCAAGGCAATGCTGTACTGGAGTCCTCAGCTCGAGAGTTAGAAACTGGGAACAAAAGTGAGTGTGTCCCACACCGTGAGTGGGGTTCCCCTGAGTTACACCACCAAACTTGCAGGCCTGGCTGCTGGTCAGAGAGAGCATCCAGCATATGGAGGGACACGGCTCCAGGATTTCATGTCACACTGCTGCATGCCTGGAGCTGTCAGTCCCTGACAGTGGTCCCAGCTCTCCTGGTGCATTGTCCTGATTTGGCACAGGGGCCAGCCCGTGTTGCACCAGCAGCCCCTGTACCAGCTCCAGCTCCTGCTCCAACTCCTGGGTGCCATAGGCCAGCCCTGCCATGGCCATGGCACCTTCCCCCAGCACCTGCAGCACCTGTGCCACCAGCCGGGCCCTCACCAGCAGCACGGCCAGGGCTGTGTGGAGTTTGGCACAGCCCAGCGCCTTCATCCCCCAGTGGACAGTGGTCCCTGTGGAGAGAGGGGGTGAAGGAGCCATGAGTGTGGCGGCATCCCCCTGGGCAGAGCTGGCCTGGGGAACAAGGACACTGTTTGCCTGTCCCAGGCACTCCATGCTCGCCATACCTTGGCTCCAGCAGTGTTTGCAGTACTGCAGGTCACTCAGCACACCGGGGCCTGCGGCCTCCAGCCAGTGCAGAGCCAAGGCATGGACGGGGCTGCCAGCAGGAGCCTTCTCCAGGAGCTGCACCAGGACAGGGAGCAGCTGCCATGCCAGGACAGCTGGCTCCGCAAAAACGTTGGGTTCATCCTCCTTGTACAGGCTGGTGGCTCTGGGGGGAAAGCCGAGGTGTGAGTGAAGCCGAGGGCTGGTCCAGTGCTACCCCACACTCCCTCATGCCAGTCCACAGGTCCAGCAACTCACTTGTTGGCCTCCAGCTCCTCCACGATGCTCCTGAGATCTAAGATGGGGATGTGCTGAAGTAGTGAGTTGAAGGTCTCAGGGTACTCCCTGAACTCTCCCAGAAGGAGCTGCAGGAGGCTCTGGAGCCCCACATTGTCCTGCACAAAGATGCAGCCATCTCGGAGCAGCTCCCCTGGGCTCTGCTGCAGGAGGCTGGCGAATCCTGAGGCCTCATGCCGGACCTCCCGCTCCTCATCTTGCAGAAGGTGAATGGCCACGTTTATCAGCCTGAGGAAAGGGAAGAGAAGGGAAGGGAAGCATATTGCATGTCCCAAAGCATCCCAGCTGGCTTGGAGGGGAGGGAAGAATGAGACCTCAGAGGAATGCTTCTCTGAGGGACTTTTCTCCTGGAATGTGAAAGACGCAGCTGCCACCCAAGAGCTTGGAGCTTGGGAGGGTAGGGGCTGTGCTGGGGATTGAAGGACCCAGCAATGCCATCTGCTGCTCATAAGGGACTGGCTGCTTGTACTAAAATGCCACCCACACATTTTTTTGTAGGCTGAGCTCTTGAGTGCCAGTGATTTTTGAATGAGTGGGGTTTTCTTCAGTACCCTTGAGTTTTTGCAGGGGACATTAACCTCCAGCAGGCTGGGGCTGGGGCTGCAGGGGGCAATGCTGCTGGGACCTGGCTGCAAGCACAGGCAGCCCCAGGGATGGGCTCAGTGACCTACCGCAGAGCCACAGGGACGAGCGAGGGACAGGACAGGGATCGCCGCACCACGCCAGCCCCCGCCATCTGCAGGGAGCGGGCGGCCGCCAGCCGCAGCACCTCGGACCAAGTGGACTGGCTGCACTCCTCCAGCGCCGTGCACCAGCGCTCCACCGGCGCGCCATCCTCGTCCCCAAACCTGCCAGAGGCCAGGGAAGGAGAGGGAATTCAAGCACACCTTTCTGCTCCATCCAGGGGACCAAAGGCCACCGGCTGCCCTGAGATTGCAGGAGCCAGGTACAATGCTGTGATTTATGGGAGAGAAGTCACAGCTGTTTCTAGCAAGGACTAAGGAAGAATCTGCTGGAAGAGCTGGGCAGCTCCCTGGCAGCAGCAGGGACCTACCAGTGGGCAAGCAGCAGGCTGGCAGCACACAGTGCCTGGAAGAGGAGATCCGGCCCAGGACACTCAGCCTCCACCATGTGCAGCAGCATCTCCAGGCATGGTGCTGAGGAGCCCTGGAGCTTACTGGAAGCTTCCTGGGACCATGACGAGGGATCTCTGTAAAGATGCAGCAAAGCCTCAAGGTACAGTCTCAGGAACTCTTTGTCCCTTCTCTCTCGTAGCACCGCCCGCAAGCTCTCCTAGTTGACAATGGGAAAGAAGATACATGGTTAGTGGTCCCAGCACTGCAGGACGGGGCAAGCTCCCTGCACCCATGCACCCTCAGCCTGGGGAGCACCAAGCTTCTCAGCAATGGGATCTCAGGGGTCCCATCTGCATGGTGCATTGGGGCCCCCCTGCTTTACTTGGTGACTTTTGTGCCCCGTCATACCAGCAACGTCAGCCCAAGAGAATTCTCCACCTCCTTGCACGTTCCTCCCTCCCCGGCGATCACCCAGCTCAGGATGGCAAGCTGGATGTCGGGGTTGGGCTGCTGTAGAAGTGAGCAGACAGCAGCAATGCGCTCGCTGTCCGCCAGCCGGGCTGCCTCGCTGCACATGAACTGGGCCATGGTTTGGTGGAGGATGGCTGAACCCACCTGCAGGAAAAAAACAGGATTCTCCTTCCAGTGCTCAGCCCGGAGCGATGAATCCCCCTGTCCCTGCCCAGGCTCACTGCCAGTCAGGCACGGCCGTGATTCTCCTGGCAGGAAGCAGTACCTGTGGCTCGGTGCAACCTGACTTTCCCCCCTGCAGGAGGCTGCCCAGCTCAGCGCTGATGGTGTCATGGATGTACTGCATGAAGCCAGGGCTGAAGGATGTGGGCAGGAGGGCGAGGACCTGGAGGAAGGCGGCACGGACGAGGGGGCAGCGCTGGGCAGGGCTGAGCAGCCAGCCCCGCGCCTCCAGCTGCAGAGCCACGGGGCGCAGCGCCTCGGCCGACAGCCTGCGCGGAGACACAGCCTTACCACGGGGCACAGCGCCGGGCTGGGCACCCTTCTGTGGCCAAAAGGCTGCATTTGGCACAGAGTGACCCCAGCTGGGGAGACAGCATGGCAGCACTCACCCCCCGGTGCCCGTGGCAGAGGCCAGCAGTGCCCGCATCTGCAGCAGGTGCCCGTGGACAGCGTTGTGCGAGCGGATCCGTGCGGGTGCTGCAGGGAGCTGCCGGGCCAGCTGCAGGAGGAGCCCGCGGCGCTGGGGTGGGGGCACAACGGGCACCAGAGCCTTGGCAGCCATCGCTCGTACGGCGTAGATGGGGCTCTCTGCCAGCCCCATCAGTGGCCCCAGGAAGGGAGCAGAGGGGCTGTGGAGCAAAAAGGGCACCATGTGGTGATGCTCTGGCTGGAGTAAAATCTTGCAAGAGCCAGGGCCAGCCTCAGCACCATGGGAGCCCTTCTCACTGCAAGAGCCCTTGGCTGAGGCACAGCATCCCCACTGCCCCCATACCTGCCGGGACTGTCAGCGCCAGGCTGCAGCTGGGCTAGGAGGGTGAGGATGGCGTGGAGTGCGGGGTGCAGGCGGGGCCCCCCTGATGTGGGTGCTGTGGCCACCTTGAGCTCTCCGAGCAGCACAGCGCCCAGTTTTGGGTGCTGCCCGAGGAAGGCGTGCAGACTCAGCCCCTCTGATGGGCAGCCATCCCTGTGGCTCCATGGCTGTCCCAGCAGCCGGAACGTGAGGGCACCTGCAGGGACAGAGGAGGCAGCGTCAGGTCCCATCCGACCCTGCCAAACCCCTGCGCTTCACCCCAGGCAGGCTCCGACCCCTGGGGGCTGTGGGATCTCTGTCAGTACTCACTGAAGAGCTGGATGGCCGCGTTCCTCATGGCCCAGCAGGGCGAGCCCAGGCCCCGCAGCGCCAGGGCCATCATGGGTGTGGCGTGGCACAGCACGGCCCCGCCCAGCCCCGCCCCGCGGACCAGGGTCTGCAGCACGTGGAGGGCACACACCTGGGGAGAGCACAGGGGGCTGCACCAGGGCAGGGGGCTCATGCTTCCATGTCAGGGGAAGAGGGTGGGAAAAGATAGGGGAGCCAAGAGCCCGTCAGCTCCCAGGCTGCTGGGCTGGACAGCACGACCAGGGCTGTGGGTTTTTGCTCATCTGAGTTCTCACGGTCTCACGCTGGGTACCTGGCACAGCTCCCTTCAGGGGACCCGGCACAGATTACCCTCTTCCCAAAGGGGCTCCAGCAGCCAGGAGCGCCACACTCACCTGCGGGAGGTCGAGGGTCTGGTCCCAGTCCTGTGGCAGTGCCGTGGTGGCCAAGGTCAGCAGTGTCTGGATGCAGCGGGCCAGCAGCGGCCGTGCCTGCGCCGGGCCCTCCCCGCTGACGATGCAGAGGAAGAGCATGGGGAAGCCGGCAGCACGGCGCGTGATCGAGCTGCTCCGGGGCCCGCTCAGCGCTTCCAAGCCCTGACAGAGGAACAAAACCCACCCGAGATGTGGCTGGACACCTGTCACCTGGAACCTGCAGCTGCCCTGCAAGGAGGGCACCAGCCCCGCACCAGCATCTCAGCTGCCAGGAGGGTGCTTGCCCCAGGGAGAGGGGACACTGAGAAACGACCCTGGTGCTCCCTGGGACACACGGGAAACAAGGGGCACAAAGAGTACTGTACCTGCTCCAGCACCGCCCGCGGGATGGCCTGCAGCTCCGGATCCGGGTGGTTCAGCAGAGCAGCACAGAATTTGGTGAAGCCCATGCTGCAGCCCTCCACTGCTCCCTGGGGCAGAGCAGGGTCAGGCCCTCACGCTCCAAAGGCTGCACCCACCAGCCCCCCACGGCCCCAGGGAACTCTTTGCAAAGGCGACGAGCAAGTGAGAAGACATGATGGTGTGGGGATGTGATGGGGTCTGGCACTGGGATCCCAGCCAAGGTGCTTCCAGCATTCCCCACGTCCTGCCCCAGAGCAGACCCTGCCCCACTGCACTCTCCCTCCCTCCACCCCAGTCTGCCAGGGCAGGGACAGGGCTGGAGGGATGGGTAAGGGCCCAGATATGCTCTTACCCAGTGCCGACACCGCAGCAGGATTTCCTGGAACACCCTGGTGGCCATCTGCAGGGTGGGCCGCAGCAGGAGGGGCCCCAGTTCAGCAGGCAGTGCTGGGGATAGCAGCAGCTCGGCCAGGCCCCCCAGGAGCAGCCCAATCTCCTAGGAAGAAGAGGAAGGTCAGCAAGACTGGCAGGGAGGAAGAGAACCTGGCATGGGTGGCAGCAGGGCTGCAAGCCAGGTATCCTGGCTCTGCCACAGCAGGGGACTGTCAGTGTCTGGGAAGAAGCTGGGCTCCGTAAGGGCAGGCAGGGAGGGGGCTGCTTTTGGGGAGGCTGGTGGTTGCATCCTTCCTGGAACGGGGTGAGGACGTGTGTGAGAGCACTGAGATAAGGACAGAAATTCCCCCATGTTCATCCCGTGTGGATGAATGCCCCAAGGGGAGGTGAAGCAGCAGCTGGGGTGGGCTGGATGATGGGTGCTGTGCCAGGCTGCCCCTCTCCCAGTGCCATGAGGAGGCGTCCCCACCTTCACTGACACCCAGCAGCACGTCAGGATCAGGTTGTGCTCCTCTGACAGCAGGACTGAGTCCCCCTCTTCCTCTTGCCCCCGGCCCTTCCCCAGCATGATGAGGGAGCCAATGGCGTTTCCCATCTCTGCAAAGGATGGGGCAGCAGCTGCAAAAGGAAAAGCCTGGTCTGAGCAGGGTGGTGCAGGGCAGTGGGAGGGGGATGCTGCTGGGGTTTGGGAGGACCTGCAGTCCCGTCAGAGTGCACACAAATAGCAATGGCTCCTGCCCTGCCACGTGCCCCACTCAGGACTGCAGCTGCACTTTGCCCACTGCTCTTTCCAAGCCATTGCTGTAAGGGCTCTGCCAGCCCCTCCTCTCCCAACCGTTTCCATCTGGCAGGTGCCTCACTGCTTCTGGGAGGCTTTTGCCTCTAGTGCTGCTGTTCTCCCATGGAGCTGAGAAAGGGACCCAAAGCCAGGCCCAGCCCCACCATGGTCCCCTGCTAGAGGCACTGAGCCCAAGGCAAGTGCATTCCCCTTGGGCTGGAGGGCTGCTGGGCCGGGAATGGCTGTGATGGAGTTGTCAGTGGTTCCCATGGATGGTTCCCAGGGCTGGTTCCACCCCCATGGGGACACACTTACCTTGCTCATCAGCACTGGGGCCTTGCTGGCTCTGCAGAGCACCCAGGAGGAAGGAGGTGATGTCTCTCACTGTGGTCACGAGGCAGGTGAGGAGCTCCTGCCAGCTCTGCACCAACTCTGCTGCCTGCATGGAGACGGCCACCTCCGGCACCTGGAGCAGGCATCTGCGCAGGGCTGCGATGGCTCCTGCAGAACACCCACCTCTGCTCACTGTGGGGCCAGCACAGCCCTGCCCCTCCTGCCTGAGCCCGGACATGGCTCAGGGGCAGGGGAGTGAACAGGGCCCTGGGGGAGGGGTGTGCAAGGCAGAGGGAGTGCCGAAACAGGGAAACGGAGGCAAGGATGTGGCACCAGCAAGGAGCTGTGGCCCGAGTCCTGCCATGATTCTGGCCTGCTCCAGTTCCCAGGGAGCTGCCGCAGGAGCTGCTCCCTGCCCTGCCCTGCTTGGCTGGGGCCCTACCGTGCATCGGTGCGGTGGCTGCTGCCCGCAGCAGGTCCTGGCACGCCACCTTGTACTGGGCTTGCAGCACGTGGAGAAGGTGCTGGGCGAAGCACAGCCCTCGGCTGGGCAGTGTCAGGGCTGCCTCAGCCTCCAGGGACAGGCTCTTCATGGTGCCACTGCCTGACCTGGGGCAACAGGCAGATCCTGCTGTGAGTACCAGGGAATTTCCTGCCCATCTTGTACCATGTGGCGCCTTCCTCCCCGGTGCAGACTCCTGTACCTCAACCCTCCCCAGCTTCCCACTGCAAGGCTATTGCAAACCCCGTCTATGAACACAGACTGGCGAGGCACCAGTGCTGCCAACACGCTCCTGGGGGGTCCTGTGCCACCACAGGGAGAGGGAAGGGGATGCCAGGAGCTCATACTTCTGCAGGATGGTCTTCATCAGCACAGCTCCAGCTTCAGCCTCCTGCACACGAGGGCTGCCCAGGGCATCCTGGGCCAGCTGGAAGAGAGCCAGGGAAATGGGCTCGGGGAATGTGGCGGGGAAGTAGCGGACAAGCAGCTCCGAGGCCAAGTCTCTGATCTGTCAGGACAGAGAAGACATGGGGAAAAGTGGGACATGGGAGAATGGAAAGCATGGTGGGCTTCCCCTCCGAGCCTGCTCGAGGCCAAGGCAGGCAGCTTTATGACCTCCCCTTGGCTTTATGAGGCTCACCTCATTAGTGCTGTCCTGCAGGCAGCTCAGCAGCACCAACAAATTGGGCTGGGAGAAGAAGTCCCAGCAGCCGCTCTGCCTGGCGTAGCTCAGCAGCATGGCCATGGTCCCTGTGATGGGGACATGGGGTGGTGGGATGGGATTGGCAGGGAGTATCCCCACAGCTGAGGGTGATACTCCAGGCAGCTTGCCTGTACTCACGTGGGGGCTGGCCTTTCTTCCTGTCGGGGCTCCAGGTGTCTGTGCAGGTCTCCAAAACAGCGGCCAGGAGGAGCAGAGCTGTCTTCTTCCTCTGGTAGTTGGAGCCTGGGCTGAGTGAGGCGATGCTGAGCTGCAGCAGCCATTCCACAAAGCCTGTGGGCAGAGAGCACGGCAGCGGGGGATGCTGGGCACATGTCAGTCTCCCGGGGCTGTGGTGGACGTGCTGGGTGGCCGCCTCACCTACCGCCTGGGCGAGCTGCCCACCTCCCTCGCCCGGCCCGGTGCCTCGCGGCGCCTTCCCCCGCAGCTGGGCCAGCGAGCTGTCCCGCAGCCGGACCAGCGCCTTCCTCACCGCTGCCTGCAGCAGCTGCCGGAACGAGGAGGAGTCACAGTTGAGGTTGAGGGGCAGGAACTCCTGCAGGAGCCGCACCTCGGTGCCCGAGAGGGGCCGGTTGGTGTTGGGGCTGCAGCAGAGCAGACCCAGCGCTGCCAGCCGAACGCCCTCCTCGCGGGTGCCCAGGCAGCGGGAGAGCTGCCGCAGCGCCTCCTCCCCCAGCGGCAGGGCCCCGGCCGTGCTCTTCTGTGCCTTCAGCAGTGACACCCAAGCCCGGAGTGACGTCGTGTCCTGGCCACCAAACTGGGCGGCCAGCGGTGCCTGGGTGGCCGGGAGCTGCCGCAGGGTCCAGGCGAGGAGGTGGTTGGCAGCGTTGCTCTGCAGGATGGGCAGGGGGGAGCGGAGGGCCTGGGAGAGCAGGGGGAGCCAGCACAGTGCCCACTGCTCCGCCAGGGCCACCTCTGTGCCCCGCTGCCCATCCCGCCACTCGCTGCACTGCTGCCGCACCAGGACCTTGTAGACCTCGGCCGCGGCGGGACACAGGTGGTTGGTGGAGAGGCAGCTCAGGAGGTGCTGTGGCAGGTCCGGGTAGGCATCCAGCACCTGGGAGAAAGGCAGGTGACCCTCATCTCCCTGTTGGGCTGAAAGCTGCATTTGGGGGAAGGACAGATGAGTACAGGCCACACTGCAATCACCGCTGGCACTGAGCATCTCTGGTACCTCAAGCTGCTTTTGGCCGGCTTTTGGTGGGCACTGACAGGCAAAGCTTCCCTTCCCACTGGCACTCCCCAGGGATGCACTGCTGTAGCTCACTACTCCAGGGATGCTATCCCCCTAGGTGACGCTAAAACAGCCCCTTCTGGGTGGGAAGGCTGCCTGCCCACACAGCTGAGCTGGGTAGAAGATGACAAGCAGTGGACAGAAGCTGTGCCACCTCAGCAGCAGAGCCAGCTGAGACCAAAACTCCCCATACCCCTGCCTTCCCTACCTGCTGGCTGCCCATGTAGGGGACGATGGCACACAGGGGCACATATCTTGCTTTGATCTGCCACGGCATTGAAATCACCCTCTGCAGCATCTGTTGGTAGAGGGGTCTCTCCTGGTCCTGGAAGTGCTGGCACTCAAGGTGGTAGATCTCCAGGAGCAATCGGAAGGAGCTGTGGATGAACTCAGACACCCCTTCCACCTGTGGGAGAAGGACAGCAAAGGGGGGTTAGGGTGGGCTCCCTCTCACGTCTTCTTGTCCCATGGCAGGTGAAGCAGTGGGACATGGCCCTTTAGAGCCTGTGTGTGACAAATACCACGGCCTCAGCAGTGTGACTGCCCCTGCCCTGGCAGTTGCAGGCAAGGGAGTGTTTAGCTGATGGAGCTGAAACAGGCAGGGGTGTGTTATGGGCTGGGGACAGCAGCTGAGCCAGGTGAAGGAAGAGCTGTTCCTGGCTGCCACATTATGGCCCTCTGGCACCGTGTCCTTACCGGGGTCTCTGCGTTGTTCCACAGCAGCTGGGTGACCTCCTGGAGGAGCTCAGTATCCTGGGCCAGGATGTGGGTCCCCGTCAGGTGCCAGAGAGCAGCCAGGCCCTCCCGCAGGCGCTGCAGCCACAGCGCACAGGCTGCCAAAACAGAGAGCTCTGCTGCAGCCCACACCCCAGACTCGCCTGCAGCAGAGGCAGCACAGGCTGTGGGCTTAAGGACCCTGTGTGCAGGGCCAACAGTTCCCCCATTAGGTACACAAGACCCCAAGAGGGTTAGTGTCCACTGGGCTGCAGCAGAAATTAACAGCAGTTTCCAAACCAGCTACCAAGACCCAGAAAAGCATCTTCCCTGGGAGAAGATGAAGCACATGTGGGCTCCATGCATCACGAGCACAGGGAACCTTTCAAACCTCCCTGCCATGGCAGGGTCACCATCTCCTACCTTGGAAGCAGTAGTAGTGGCAGTCCTTCTGCTCCCTGGTCAGGGCACATACAGCAGGGAAGACCACGTCCAACAGCAAGGAGGCCTGCAGGAGCACAGCGGCTCAGGGAGTGGGCAGGCACGGGATTTCCAGGGTGAGAAAACCCTGCCATGAGATAGGCAAGGAGAGTGCTGCCTGGTTCTCCTGCTCTTACAGAGCTCTGCTCCCTGCCTGGAAGTCCTTAGCTTGTGAGGACTTGGGAGAGGCTAGAGGTGGGCAGAGTTGAGGCTGTGCCCTGCAGGGGCTGCCCCGGGTTCATGCCCTGGGAGCACAGGGTGAAGACTGCTTTGCTTGTGTAGGGGCTTTTGGCACCACTTTGTTTCCCAGCCCTCCAGGACAGAGAAATCCCTGCTTGGATGTCTTTGGAAAAAGCAAGCTCCTGGCTAACTGGGATGCATGGAGCTGCTGGTGTGGAGGGGTGCAGCCTGACTTCATCCCCCAGGGATCCACAGGCACCACAGGTGGCTGCCAGCCCTCTCCAAGGGCTCCCTCAAGCCCTGTCCCCTAGGTTTGAGTTCTCCTACCTTGTGGGGGAAGCCCTCCAGCTGGCAGCTGAGGATGTCCATCTTGCAGCACGTCAGCAAACCTCTGGTGAGCACCAGCTTCTCCAGCCCGTCTGGTTCCAGGACAGGGGGCACTTCCACCACCAGCTCCCCAAACTTCAGCTCCCCAGTGCCTGCTGGGAAATGGCTGCACTGGATGGAAGGAAGGTGGCGAACCCAAATGCTGCTCTGAGAGCAACTGCCGTAGCTCATTCCAGAGCATCCATGGGAGGTGGCCGGAGACAGCTGGAGCTTGCAGACCCCCAGAGACAGACACAGCAACCGAGTCCAGCTTGGCACCAGCCTCTGTCCCCTCACACCCAAACACGCCTGTCACCCTTTGCCAGAGGCCATCCCCAGCTCAGGATGGAGCACGCACCTCGGCTGGGGAGCTGGAACAGGGTCAGCACAGCACTGGCCCCATGCTGGGGCTGGGGGGCCGTGTTCACCAACATGCTCAGGGCTGTGCCCGCCAGCAGCCTCGTGTCCTTGTTCAGGGCCTGGACTCGCCGGGAGGCAAACACACAACTCAAAACACCACTTAAACCCCAACCACATTTAACTGCCCCTGCAAGCAGCTACATGGGGTCTCTCAGACATGCCAGACACTGGGCTGTCTCTGCAGGCTTGGGGAGGGGAACGGGGAAAGCACCTGGGAAGGACAGCACTGCTCTGCTCCTTGGGACAGGCAGCTCCATCCCTCCCAGGGCTGTACGCACCTTCCCCCAAGCCACCTCCAGCAGCAGTCCCAAGAGGCTCTGCAGGGTCTCACTCTTCCCTGACGTGCTCCACACCAGGGGGGCCACGTCCTTTGGCAGCACCTGGAAGACCTGGAGGCAGGCCTGGAGGAGCAGGAGGTGCCACAGGGATGATCAGTATTCCTTACCTCTGAAAAAGCAGCAATACCCCAGGAATGGCCATTCGAAGCAGCTCCATGCGTTACATCCCTCTGGACATTGCTGCCAGTGCCTGGCCAGGTACTGATCCTTCCCCAACTCCCCAGTCTGGCTCTTACCTTGATGACCAGGTAGCCCCACGTGCTGCTGGGTGCGGGCTGGCCCTGCAGCACCCGGCGCAGGGTGGTGGCCAGGCGCTGCAGCAGCGGGGCCAGGTTCTGCCGCCAGTGCTGCCGGCCCAGGCTGCTCTCCTCCAGGAACATGGACACTGAGGGCAGAGGGACAGCATCAGCCCCCAGCCCTCCTGCAGCCAGCCCTGCTCCCGCTTCAGCCGAGGGCTGCGCTGTTGGTAAGTGAGGTAGGAATGGAGCTGGGATGCAGGGGATGCTTTGGGTTTTCTGGTTTCCAGCTGTGGGTGGGCAGAGCACTGGATGCTGCTGGGACCTCTGTAGAGATCACATGGATTCGGCTGGTCCCCGCTCCCCCTCCCGTGAGCACAGAGGACCCAGTTTGGGCTGGCAGGAAGCGTCCTGTGCACTGGGGGTGTGGGCTGGGAGAAGACCCCGGAAGGGAAGGAACAGAGACTGACCTGACTGAAGGTCCCCAGGAGACAGCACCTGCAGGGACAGAAGGATAGTTTGTCCTGTGTGACAACATGCTGGGGCTCAGTGCCTTTGGCAGGAGGGTTCTGCCAGTGCCAGAAGCTGCCGCAGAGATGAGCAAAGGGCTTGTGTGATAGGCAGCCACATGTTGCCAGCTGCAGCCAAGGGCAAATCCCCAGAATGGTGGGAAGTGAAGTGAAGGACTGCAGGCAGCCCAAACCAGGAGGTCCCTGTCACACATGGTCTCCAGTCAAGTCCCTGTGAAAGCCAGTGCCACTGCACAGCTGAGGTTCTCTCACCTCTCCCTGTGGTGCCAGACCGGCCAGCAGCGTGTCCACCTCCTGGGCCAACAGGGCTTCCTTCCCCACTGCCAGCTGGGTCACCATCTGCCAAGAGACACCCCAAGTCAGCTGCTCTGCCCAGACCCCTGGGAGATACCAGCTGCTGAGTGCTATTGGGGGAGCCTGCAGCACCTCCAAGCCCCTTTCCTGGCAAAGATGCCAGAAGTGGGCAAAGCCAGCCCAGCCGATTGCCTTACAGACCTGTTCCAGTTTCTGGAAGGAGCTGGAGCTGCTGGTTGCCTCCATCTGGAAAGCCAGGACACAGCGGAGGAGGGGTCGTGCCTCTGCCTCACCCAGTGCCTGCAGACCCTCGCTCAGCACCCGCGTCAGCTGGAGAGCCTCCTCCAGGTGCTTCTCTTTGCATCTCTTGACCGTACTCCTGGAACAGGACAAGGATGGGGGTGAGGACACCCTGGCTCGGTGAAGTTTGTAGTGGGGTAATACCCCAACTCAGTGGGATCTGGGATTGGGGTGCCCCATCTTGATTTGAATGGGGGTAGGGGTGCTCCAGCTTGGTAGATGTTAGGGCTGGAGTGCCCCAGCTTTCGATGCTCCTCTCTTCTAACTGCGCTCAGCATTGCACTGGAGCGAGGAAGGAGGGACGGCGGCCGGGGAGAGCTGCACGAAATCCTCACAGCTCAGCGCATGCAAGCCCCTGGTGGGGCAGAAGGGCTCGGAAATCCTAAAAACTGCAGCCCTGCTGCTGCTGAGCGGGCTGGAAGGGAATGGGGGGCACGTGAGCGTGGCTCGAACCCCTTGCTGGGGATCGATCTTCTCACACTCCCTCCCTCCCTCCCCACCCGCGCCCGGGGGATGCCGAGATCCGCGCCGG
>VWZW01006989.1:3433216-3444961 GCA_013397115.1 Edolisoma coerulescens
CCCGCGGCCTCTCCCGCCGCCCTGGTGCCGGCTGCCGCCGCGGGCCCCGCCGCCGTGACGGGGAAGGAGGTGGTGTCGCTGGCCCCGAGGCCCCCGAAGAAGATCCTGGATGAGGAGGCCTATATCGAGGTAAGGCGGCGGGCCCGGGCCTAAGCCCGGAGGCCCCGCTCCGCCGGTACTTGGGCCGAGCGCTTCCAGCGCGGCGGGGCTCGGCTGGGATCGGTCCGCGGCCGCTGTCCTGTGCAACCGCGGCTGCGGGTCGAAGTGGCGCCGGAGCCGTCCCTTGGGCTGTCAGCGCTCTGCCACCGGCCCTGTGCCCGGGGGCTCCCTCGTGTCCCAGCGTGGCATTGCCGTTGTCTCTCTCTTTGTAGAGCTTAGAGAAAATCATCCAGCGAGACTTTTTTCCCGATGTGGAGAAGTTGCGAGCACAGAAGGAATATCTGGAGGCTGAAGAAAATGGTGACTTGGAGAAAATGAGACAAATTGCTATCAAGTTTGGCTCTTCCTTGAGCAAATCGTCGAGGGACACACCTGCACCCTGTAAGAACTGGCTCTCTGGGGTATAAGGGGATTGTATTTGATGTTGCTGCTCAGCTTTATCTAACTTTGTGCGGGCAATGCTTATTGTAAAGATTCAAGGTTGATGTTGCATGAGAGCTAAGTGTACCAGTTTGGGCAGTAGCCAGGGTCTGGTGGCTGGTGCTGAATTTCTCTTTGATGGGGTCTAATAACTCCTTGAGGGAAGGGTTTTGGAAAAAGCAGCCTTTCAATAAGCATTCCTTATAGGCATCTTTTGCCAAGTTCCTGCTCCCCAGGGAATGCTATATGCTCTCTCCTATCAGAAATCGTAAGCTATGTGTTGAATCCTTATTTTAGTTTGTAGTTTTAGGGATTCTTGTTGCATCTACAGACATCTGAGATTTTCATGTGTTGGGGACAGAAGGAGTGGGAAGCTCGTGGTTATCAGAGGTTCCCACAGCAGGGATCCAGTGTTCTATGTTTTCTTTCACTTCCAGTTCAGGTGTTTCTTAAAGCCCAGCCCCTGGCTGAGCTTTTGCAGTGGGGTTTGGGTAAGTGGCTTTCTTGTGACAAAGGGCACCTGTCACCAGGCCGTGTCCCTTCCTCCCCCACTGCAGGTGCTGGCCCTGGCCTGGGCTAAGTTTGATCTGCTGCTGCTTTTGTTGCAAAAGCAGGGCATAGGGTGACAAATACACTGGGCTGTGGCTCTCCTGGGAATTTCTCCCAGCAGGAGAAAAACATCTTAGATGAAGCCAAAGTATTGTTTGGAGCTTGAAACAGAATTAGATAGAACATTTCGGAGTTTTTTCACAAGTTTTTATTTAAATTGTTGTTCTCTTGATATGCTCTCTGTACTTGTTTGGCACATGATCCTTACAGCAAGTCCTGTTGTGTGCTCCAGTAACCAAGTGAAATTTTTTTTTTGTGGCAGATGTTACCCCAGCCACGTTTGAAACCCCAGAAGTGCATCCAGGTGGCCTTCCAGTGGGAAATAAATCTAAAGCTGGCATCAAGACTGCAGAGGAAGGTAGGAGAATTATGTTTCTCTAGCTGAATTCTTCAGAAAAGAAAATGTCTGCCAGCAGCTGGCCACTTGTGCATTTTACCTTTAAAGTAAATTGCTATAAATGCCATAAAGGGGTTTGTGTGAAAGCTAGTTGTATGTGTTCCAAACCAGATTTATTATTGCACCACTCTGTGTGGATCCATTTCTTTGACCAAGCTTGATGTTAGTTATCAGTGTGTCCGTGGGTTAAGAGGTAGGCACAGTGCTCTCATAGAAGGGGAGACATTAACCTTCCTCAGGCTTCTTCCCTTCTCTTGTTAGGAGAAGCAGAAAAAGATGATAAAGATGCTCTTCCCAGCCTGGACACCTTCTTGGCAAAGCACACGAGTGAGGATAATGCTTCGTTTGAGCAGATCATGGAAGTGGCCAAAGAGAAGGAGAAAGTCAAGCACGCCTGGCTGTACAGCGCAGAGGAGGAGTACACCCGGGTAGGAATTGCCTCTGCTCTTCCAGAGGGACACAGCAGGGAAATACCATTTCACTGTGTTTCTGCTAAGGCTCAGTTTCCTGGGTCCTGTGACTGCTCTTTGCTTCCTTGTGCAGTCTTGTTTTTTCCCCTTCTGTCACACTTCAGTGCTGACTTAGTTGCTGAGGATTTGTCTCTTCTGAAAGCTTTGAGACTGCAAAGCACTGCACAGAGTGCAGGTATTGCTGCCCTTGGCAGCCTCTTCCATAAGCAGCAACACCAGGGAGAGCAGCTGAGCACAGCTCCTGTTGTTTGTCCATCAGCCCTTTATTATTTGCAGTTAGGTTGTCTGTTTTATTTCAGTTTTCTGTTTCTGTTATTGGTAATAACCCACTCAGCTGCTGAAGCACAGAACTGCAGGAGCATGGCTGGCTGTGCTGCCTTCCTCATCTACCTGCAGGGGATGTCCAGGGGCTGTTCTGGGCCTGCCTTGTCAGTCTTTAACCATCAGCAGTGAGCAGATGGCACAGATGTGTCATTGGTGGATGGGGGATGCAGTGCCTTTTAATGAAGTTTGGCACTGACATGTGGGTGTTTGCTCCTGTTGTTTTGAGGGAGTGTTATTTTTTTTATCCCACCTATCCCTCAGAGTCTGTTACGTGCCTTATGCAAAGTGTTCTAGGGCAGGTGGCTGAGCTTGTGACTGAGCTCTCCAAGTTGTGTCTGCCTTAATAAAAGATTGCAGGAGGCTGCTTCAGACCTGATTCTTTTTTTTCACCTTTTAAAATTTTTTTCCATTGCACTTTCAGCGGCAAAATGAAAACCTGGCACTTCCTTCAGCCGAGCAGCAAGCTCTGGAGAACGTGAAAGCTGGACTGGATACCTGGGAATACACAGCTCGAAACACCCTCATGTATTACCCAACAGGTGAGGCATTGGTTCTGGGTGTGTTGGCTCCAAACATTGCTCACAGCATTTCTGTATGTGACTGAGCAGCTCTTACAGGTAATGCTGTGCTTTTTCTTCTGTAAAGTTGTTTTTAAAAAGTGGGGTTTTTCCTTTTTTCCTTTTCTCTCTTACTTTCTTTGTCCTTGATTCCAAAGTTTGATCATGTTCTATTTGCCATTGAAAAGCTCATTATCTGTATTATAGAAGTACTTGTTTTCAGCAGCCAAAGCTCTTTCCTGGTCTGTCTTCTTTATGAGCACTTTGTTGTCATCTTCATTCATTGTTTGCTTCTGCTCAAAGAATCCTCTTTGGACTTGTTAGTCTGTTGCTATAGAAAAATACATATTTTCACAAATGTAGTTTTCTTTTTTGGATGTAAATGTACAATTGATAATTTCTGTGAACCAGTGAAGTAGAGAAAAGAGCCCTTTTTTAAAAGGCATTTTGCTTTTCAAGGTGTACCTGACGAGAGTGATGTCTTTAAGAAACCCAGGGAAGTTGTGCATCGAAACACCCGTTTTGTGAAGGACCCTTTCAGCCAAGCTGTGAGCAAATCACAGCTCCAACAAGCTGCAGCCCTCAATGCTCAGGTTGGATAATTTTACTTCTTCTGACTCAAACCTAGTTAGGCTTTGCCCTCTGGTGTGGTTCATCCCCCAGGAGAACTGTGTGTGTGTGTGCTGGATGCAGCTGACTCACACCTTTCTCCACGTGCATGGCGTTGTCTTTTTTATTTCAGTACAAACAGGGCAAAGTGGGACCCGATGGGAAAGAACTGATACCCCAAGATTCTCCAAAAGTGAACGGGTATGGATTTGTGGCTACCCCCTCTCCTGCCCCAGGTAAGAGGGTTTTCTTATTTCTTCTGCTTTAAGAGGACTATTACTGCACTTATTTTGATGCTCTGTTCAACACTAGGGTGTCATTACTGGGTTAGATGAGGAGGTAAAACCTCGTGCCATGTATGCCAACTGGATGCAGGGCTTAAATCCTAGTCCAGTACACTGGTAGGAAAAGTCACACAGCACCAAGAGGCTCTGAGCAAGTTGCTGTGCCATTGCTCAGGAATCATCTACCTTTGGGGTCCTTTCAATTAGAACAAACTGATTATTTTTCTTCAAGTTAAAACGTGGTATCTGAATTTGTAGCTGTTCTTCACCAGCCATGCTGTTTCCCCTGTGCTTCTTGTGGTTATGCCAAAACCTGAACGTACTGGGGCTTTCCCTCTGGAAAACCTGTAGGTGGCGTTTGGAGCACCTCCTTTCTCCGTTGTAAATGCTTTTTCCAAACCCTGGACAGTGGGATTTTCTAGCCAGTGACTTAATTGGGCTCTTAGAATCCTTTCTACACCTGTTAGACAAGGTGCAGTCACTGTTTGGTACGGGCTGCCGCTGAGGGTGGTTGGAGGGTACATTTGGCTGTTACATGGTCCTTAAGTTCTCTGCCTGTTTTCTTACTTTTAAGGAGTTTCCCATGTTGAAGGAGTTTTCATACAGCAGCAGAAGGGAGGACTAGTACTACAGAGGGAAAAATGAAAGTGTCACTAATCAAAAGCTTAGCAAATGGAAAAATAAAGACATGGAAAGGGTGGTGCTTGGTTGTTGTACCCGAGAGGGTGACTCAGCTACAGGCAATCCTGTGAGTTTTAAGATCCCCTTTTAATGGGAACCACATGTTACTATTCACACTGGCTGTGATTTCCTCTGCAGTGGAGGGGCTCCTTTGTTGATGAATTTGCTGCATTTCCTAATTTGCTTTTTTTTTTTGTGGCGTATGAATAGTCAAATATCTTGCATGGGCATGACTCTTCGAATTTGTTTTTAGGTGTCAGTGAGTCGCCGTTTATGACATGGGGTGAAATTGAAAGCACCCCTTTGCGTCTGGAAGGGTCAGAAAGACCGTATGTGGACAGAACACCTGGACCAGCTTTCAAGGTATTTCATGTCAGCAAGTCAGCATGACATTCTTTTCTGGGGGGAAAGAACTAAGAAGGGAAAGGCAAGTGAGTAAGTAACAGATTAACATGGAGTGTGACACATCTCTGGGTGGTGTTCCCAGTCCTTGAGACTAGCAATCTAGTTTGTGCTTGGAGGGTGGAGGTGAGCATGGATCCACGTGAAATCTACTTGGTGGAGCTACCTGAGGTGGAATACACACTGCTGGCAGGAGAATGAGATTCTGCATTTGGTGGTGGGCCAAGATAGAGGGACTTTCAGAGGAAGCTGAAGACACGCTCAATTTTTCTGATTTTAATGTATGAATAGGTGGAAATTTTAGCATTTCCCTCTGTCTTCGTCTTCTGGCTGTGGCAGGTGTATCAACTGAGAGTAGAAAAGACACTCTGGCTTTGCTAATGGCACCTAACCCTGCATGCCACTTGTCTCCTGCTGGTGTCTTTGAATGTGAGCTGCCTGAGACTCCTAGCTTAAGAAAGGTGTAATTTGCTGTATGTGCCTCTGTTTTGTCAGACTCCAAAGGCTTTGACTGGTTCTCCTGCTGTTTAGCAATGTCTGTGTGTGCCTGAGAGCTGGCTGGCTACAGGCCAGGCAAGACACAGGTGACATTGTTTGTCTAGGAGAAACAGCAGGAGGAAGTGCCAGCAGTAATGGCTGCTTCCTTGACTGGACTGGTTTTACCATTTTTGTTACTTGCTAAGGCAGGTTGAAGGTCTCTGTGTCCTCTCTGGCTTTTATGCAGCAGCAGAGAGATGCGGGCTGGCCCCATTTCTCCCCGCTTTAGATCCTTGTACATGGGAATCCAGCTTTGAAGGTGCTTTGACTCATTTTTTCAGCACTCTTGAGTGCCTTGGTGAGTGAACTGTGTGATGCATTTATAGATCCTGGAGCCCGGGCGCCGTGAGAGGTTAGGACTCAAGATGGCCAATGAAGTGGCAGCTAAAAACCGAGCAAAGAAGCAGGAGGCACTTCGGAAAGTGACAGAAAACTTGGCCAGGTGAGACTTCTGTTTTGACAGCAGAACTGGGGGTGGGTATTATCTGATGAAATTTAAATCAGCACATGCAGAAAGGGAGGAATGATGGTAAGGAAGGATAGTGGAAGCAGGAGGAGGTACATTCGGGCTGAAAGTTATTAGAAATTTAGAAAGTAAAAAACTTAATTCCTGAGGGAAAGTGGCTGGTGGCTGTCCCTGACACTTCTTGTCAGCATTACTGCTCTGCCCTACAGCCACCCAGCAATGCCTCTGGATCAGTGTCTTGCCTCATTGCAAAGAGGAGACATGATAAGAATTGCTTGGGGAGGTCACAGGAAGGACAGAATGGGCTCAAAGGAGAAGTCAGGCAGTGCCACTCAGGTTTGGGAAGGATGTAGGAGGTTTTTCTGTCACTCACTTCTCTAGAGAGACAGGCTGCATTTACCTGCAGGCAGAATGACTTCTGCAGGCAGTGGGTCTGCTCTGTGGGGGGAACTCCTGTAGGGAGGTAATAATGCTTTTCCTGATCAAGGCAGATTTTTTACTGTAAAATCTCTTAAAACTGTTTATTCTATTTCAGCCTTACTCCAAAAGGACTAAGCCCAGCGATGTCACCAGCTTTGCAAAGACTTGTAAACAGGACTGCAAGTAAATACACTGACAAAGCCCTGCGAGCCAGCTACACTCCCTCCCCAGCCCACACAGGAACTCCTGGTTACAAGACCCCGGCCAGTGGGCCTCAAACCCCCCAGAGCACCCCACAGTCTAGGACAGTATCTCAGACACCAGTATCTCAGGATACTACATCCATCACGGACAATTTACTGCAGCTTCCCAAAAGAAGAAAGGCATCTGATTTCTTCTGAACCTTCCAGTCACCAGCAAGGTGACAGTCATCTGGCTGTGCTCAGTGAACTGCAGACTGCTTACTGGAAACTGGGAAAATGGAGATAATTTCTTAAAGATGTATTTCTGTTTTTAAGACAGCCATGCATTTAAATTCATTTCTGTACAGCTGCGTCTGTTTCTTAAGTGGAGTAAGCCTTTCTAAAAGGCTGAACTGGACTTGGCTCCAGCTTGTCAAACTTGTTTGAGTTTGTAGTTCACAGAAGAGAGGACGTGACCACGTGTATGCTGAGGCATGACACAGAATTTTAGAGAGGTTCTCTTTAACTTGAATTTAAACTGATGCAGTTCACAAGTTTGACTAACTTTGTGATCTTGTTAAAACCAGCGTTCCTTAAGAGGACCTAATTTCCTCCTTCACTCCTTACACTTTGCAGAATGGGATTTGCCTTGCTGATTTTGCTCAGGCTTTTCTTCTGCAGGTTTTGGGCTTGCCCTGTTCTGCAGCTGGCAGAGGGAAGGGACCAGATTTCTTTTCACAGCTGCTCTGTGTGTGGCTCCAGAGTTGATGATCACAATGCAGGAGCCAGGGACAGTCCTGTGTTATCCATCAGGATGACAGTGCCATTCTGAAGGACAGAAGTGGTACTTTTGATAGCCACACTGGGGCTTTTGTTTGGTGTTTTCCTCCTATTCTTTGAAACTTTTGGCTTTAGTTTTTAGAATTGGCCAAAAAAAGGAAAAGCAATTTTAACCATACATAGCCTGCACTCAGTGCTGTGGTTGCTCCATGTGAGCTGACCTTTGTGTGTGGGATGAGCCCTTATGAGGTGTGATCCAGCCTGGAGAAGCACCATGCACCTTTTAGGAGGAAGCAGGCGTAGCCAGATGTGTTCACTTCTTGCACCACACCCGAGTACAAGACAGTGTGTGTAACACTTGGCAGTGTTGACGTTTGCTATAGTCAGGTGATGTTTTACTGAGGGAACATCCCAGGAAAGTCTTACCCAGCAACTTGAGCAGTGTCTGCAGCCTTCTCTAAGGTCTGGGGCATTGGATGCTGTGTTTGTCTTGGTGGAGAGCTTCCTCTTGGGTGGTTTCCCCTGCCTCTTCCAAAACTCGTGTCCCTGACTGTGAAAAACCCTTCCAAGGGACTCAGTTTTTATAGTGCACCTTGTAAAAATAAATTGATCAACATGGCATTGCTAGGAATCATGACTTAAAAATTAGTAATTTTTGCCTTTTTGGTCCAGAAATACTTGAAGGCTATATTTTTTCTTTAAACAAAAAAATTATTCTCAGGTACTCATGAATTAATGTAAAAGGAGTGCATTTACTAAAGTTTCCAGTGCTTTCAGGATTGTTCTTTAAGGACTGAACTGGCTAAATACGAACCGAGTTCTTAGGTAATTTCAAATACTAATTATTTATTTCATAGTGAAATGCTTGTTCCCATTAAGCATAGGACCTCTCTGTTAGGTACACAGGCAGATGGTCAGACCCTGGCCTGCAGTTTGGGTCACTGAGGAGACCAGGAGCAAGGAGTAGATGTGGGATTCCTGCCCGTTTGTGGGTGCAGAAGCTGCTCTGAGTGTGGGATGCACGGAAAGACTGAGCAGCATTCGAGGGACTGTGGATGGGGCGTACACATGGATCAGGAGTGAGATGTGGCATCTCTGCCACAGCATTTCAAACTGGCTGTGCTCATACCAAGCTGTAGCTGGAATAATAGGGGAATGTGATATCTGAGGGTGGTTAGTTCCCCATTGTGCAGTTCATGCTTAAAAGCAGATTGCATTAAATATCCTGTGGATGCCGTTGGTTTTGTGTTTGCCCTCAAGTGAATTAACCTAGACAGCCATACTAAAATCACTGTCTTGATTCTGCCACACTGATGGGCCTTCACGTGTTTGTAGGAAATGTAACTTATTTTCAGTTACATGCTGTAAAACTGGATTGTTGAAAGGGCTGTAGTGCTCTTCAGATTGGCTGCTCCTATAATGCTGCTGTAATGTCTGTTCTCTGCTTCCTGCTGCAGTTCAGCTCCTGCTATCTGTAATTAAGGAATCAGTAAATTCTTTGTTGCCAGATATTTTTGCTGCTGTAGCAGTGGCAGATAATGTGCCTTACAGGGCCAAATCCAGTGAAAAAACCATCTTGGTTCTTGATGACTTGCGATTTTTTTTCCTCCCATTTTTAGCAGGTTATTTTTCTTTTGCTGTTGCAATGTATCTGCATTTTCCTATGTGCCAGGCCCGAGCACACTTGTTCCCTCAGCCGTAATAGCAATGCAGAGGTGGCTGGCAGTGAGCAGTGCTGGCCCCAGGCCTCCCCTGGGTGGCCAGGCTGGCTGTGGTGTGTCACTGGATGCTTGGGACTCATAGTGGACCTATGTCCACATGGTGTGAACACCATCACATCCAGAGGCTGTGGGTGCTTGCCATGTGCAGCCTGGGCCTTGGCTCCTTGCCCCTTGCAGGAAAGAAAATGGGAGACCACAAGAGATTCTTGTTCTTGTAAGTCTAATCCCTGAGCCCCAAGCTGGTTCTCTGAGCCCTGCACCTTCAGGGGCAGGAGCCTCTCCCTGGCCTGGGGGTAACCATCTCTGCATGGTGCAGGGGCTGCAGCTTTTCACCCATCCAAAAGCAGGTTCCAGTAAGGGCTGGGGCTGATTATCTGGGTCAAAAAGGAAGCTGTGGTTGGAGACACTTCGTTGTTTTGGAGGATTGGGCTATTTCTCTGCAAAAATAAAGGAAATGGGTCCGCTCACTCAGGGGAGAGGGAAATGGAGCAATTTTCACTTCCTCATATTTACACTTGTTGCCTCAATCCCAGCGCACGGCTGCTGGCCCAAAAGCAGCTGGTTACAAGCCCCAGCTCAGGGTCAGGCCAGGGTTCAGCCACCCTCACCGTGAGCCCCTTCCCCCACCTCTCCCGGCCCCAGCAGCTGACCTGGCACAGCTTGGGGCAATGGGCACCTCTCACCCTTCACTTTGGTGCTGCTGGGCCATTCATTGCCTGTTTGCTCAGGGGTGCCAAGGGGCGGCCGGGCACTCGGGTGTGCTCCAGACCCTCCTCTCTTCAGAGCTGGGGGTGCTGCAGGATGTGGCGTGGGGGAAACGAGGCCTGCCTTGCCTTGGGACAAAGGCCAGGGATAAGCAGCCTGTGCCCTGCTCTCATGGTGGAGGCATCATAGGATATTTATTTATGTATCATCCTGTGGGGTGTAATGCCCAGGCCCTGGGGTGGATAAGGATACCCTGGATCAGTCTGGAGTTGGCCTACGAGGCTGTGCTGTAGGAAGCCAGGCTCAGAACAGTCTGTCCCCACAGCATCCCATGGGAGGAGCAAAGCTGGGGAGTTTGATGCTCCTGCTTTGTGCTGGAGGATGTTGTTGTATTTCAGGTCCCCACAGGCTCTTGGATCGTGAGAGTATTTGGCAGCACATGAGAGCTGGGAAAGTGGGTTTTGGCCTAAATCTTCAGGCAGTGCCCCGCTGGTTGTGACGCGCTCCAGCGGGTCCCCAAGCACGTTCCTGGCCACACGGTGCTCCTGAGGCAGCTCCTGAGGCCCCCAGGGCTCACAGCTCCAAGCTCATGCTTGCTGCTACCCCAGCTCCAGGAAGCTCTTGGCAGGCACCAATTTCCCCTCCCATGTTAAACTGCACATTTAGGTTTGGAAGGAGCACCTCCCCGGTGCTACTGACCTGAGCACAGCAACAGCTCGTGGGGGGTCAGAGGCAGTGAATGCTCAAGAAACCCCACAGCAGCCCCCATTCCCTGCCTGCAGGTTGGCAGCTGACATGTGGGGCAGTCAGTGACTGAGGGGGAGCAGGAACCATGAGAGAGCAGAAGTAGGTGTACATCCATCAGGAAAACCCTTGAGAAAAATTTGCTGCTGGGTATAGTGAGTAATTGGTATTAACTGGGAAACAGGGAGTGGGTAAAATTGGGTCAAAAAGGTCCTTATTGGAATTATGGGAATTTATTTGAGAACTGAGGGTTGTAGCAAAAGAGTAGAATATTGTAAATATATTGTAAATATTAAATATATTATAGAATATATTGTAAATATTAAAAAAATATAACCATTTCCCAGACAGCTTCCCTGGTTTTGACTTTGAGTAGGTTATACGAAAAAGCTGGAATTCCCTGCAGAGGAAAGTGACAGCTCTCTGCTGACCATGGGTCAGGCATTGTGTCCAGCCCGTGGCTGAACCCATGTCCTGGCGCTGCCCAAACACTTCCCCTTGTCAGTGGAAACTCCAGATGAATTTGGGAAGTGGGTCTTGATGCTAAAACGGCCTTGTGATCCCAAACACCGCTTGGGCTGACCTCCATCCAGCACCAGGAGGGCTGTGGCACCAGGCTGCTGACTCCAGGCAGGGACAGCCACCACCCTGCCCGGCTGACGTGCAGCAACACCCAGGGTCAAATTCCTACAGGCACCTGTCACTTGCAGGGCCACTAACAATGACCTGAGACACACAATTAGTTTTCTTTATGCATTTCCTCTCTGTCTGGGCCTGGGAACTGGGAACACAATGTTTCCAGGAGGTATGGAAACACGGGCGGGCTCTGGCACTGCGGGCTGCTGGCTGTGGGAGTGTCCCAGCGCCGGGTGCTGCTTCTCGGTGCCGCCCTGCAGACACGAGAACGGAGACTGTCTCACCCCACCGCCGTGGGCAGCACAGAAATGAAGAAGCAAAAGATGGTCAACCTGGGAGCCTGCTGGGGCTGGGAAAGTCCAGAGCTTTGTGCCTCTGCTGCGGGACAGGCAAGGTGGTGGCACTGGGAAGTCCCTTCAGAGGCAGGGAAAGGCCATCGCAGCAGAGATGGAGGGGACCCGGAAAGGCTGTCCCGGGGGACAGGAGGAAGCTGGTTGGGGCTGTTCCAGCGGGGATGGGAAAGGCGGTCAGGCAGTGATGGATGCGAGCAGGAAAGGACACTCCAGCTGGGGACAGGGAAATGCTGTTCTGAGACGGAGGGGACTGATGGAGGCTGGCCCGGGGAGGTGAAGGGAACTGAGC
>VWZW01006989.1:3445879-3495227 GCA_013397115.1 Edolisoma coerulescens
AGCCGCCCCAGCGCGGCCGCCAGACCCGCGCCGCTCCCGCCGCTCCCGCCGCTCCCGCCGCAGCCAGGGCCGCCGGCTCCGCCCGGGGCGGCGGCGAACGGCGGAGGGAGGGCAAGGGAAAAGCTCGGTGCGGACCGGGGCCCCCCGCGGGCCCGGCGGCGGCCCCTCCTCCCGCCGCTCCGCGCGTCCCTCCCCGCGGGTTTGTGGCACTGTGCCGGGGGGGGATGAACGGAGGATAAATGGTGCCCAAAGCGGACAGCGGCACCTTCCTCCTCCTCTTCCTCCTGGTGCTGAGCATCACCGAGCCGCTGCGGCCAGGTAGGGGCGGCGGCGGGCCGGGGGTGCCGGGCCCGGGCGGCCGGCAGGGTGAGCCCCCGGGGTTGCCGGGGACAGCCCGGAGCGGGGGGCGGAGTGGCCCGGAGCCGGCCCCTCCGGGGACGTTTGGGCTTTGCTGCTGCTTTGTGCCTTTTAACGGAGCCGGGACGCGGCCGAGCATCGGTCCCCTGTGCCGGCTGCCCGGATCCGACAGAGCCTGGATTTACCCTGGGAGTCAGGGTAAAACGTTCGTGTCAAAGTGTAAAAGCTTGGGTCGAAATCTACATAACCCTACGGGTAATGAGCGCAGAAAATGTGGTGACTAAGTTTTCAGGTGCTTCTTACTTACCTGCTTTTATGCTGTGGGCCTTGGGTGCCAGCATGGCCAGACAAAATGCTTGCTTTCAAAGTGCCATTTAATCCTGCCAGAAAGAGAAAAAAACCTACTGCGCCTGGTTCGTCTTTCTGGTTCTGTTTGTGCTTCTTTTAGGGAAATAATTCAGCGATGGAGTTCATGTGCTAGCTGCTAGTCAGGATGCTTAAAATCTTAAGATGATTAACTTTGGAGAAGTGGTTGGTGTTTGCGGGTAGAAAACTACAGCTTTTCTAGGTATATCGCTCAGCTGGGGTTTCTTTTTGGGTGTTGAACTCTCTTGGAGCTTGGCAAAGCCCTCGGGTATCATGGGCAGCTCTTGCCAAAGAGCATCAGTAGCCAAAGCGTGAGGCTGCCTGGGGTGGCTTTGCAGGTTTGGAAATTGTCCTCCCGTTGCACCAAGCGACTGTTCCTGGGTGATACGTGCTCCTCGTAAATAGGAGAGTAAGAACCATGGTGTACTTTAAACCCCCTTGTTCTTTCTCTTCGAAGTAACTTTTATGACCCAGGCTAATAAAACGTAACAGTATTAATGAACTGCGTCTAAGCGAGTTCCCAGCAGAGCTGAAACACAATTGGGTCAGTGTAGGCAGAGTTATTGAAATAACTAACTTGGGTGTTGAAACGTCTCTGTGTCTGCCTTGTTTTGTTTTAGCTTGTTTTTTTGGCAGTGCAGTGTATATACAGGGCTTATGATATGCACTTAAGTAGCCAAAAAAACCCCGTTGTGTTGGTAGCCTAGTATTATTACAGCTAGAGGCTTTTATGGCTGAGAAGGTACCATGTAAAACTGATTTCAAGCAGCTCCTTTGTAGCTGGCACTAAGTGCTACAGGCTGCTGGATTGCTGGGTGAAAAGGTTCAGCTTATTCAGAGCTGTCTCTGTGCTTTTTACAGGTGGGTAGACTTGACCCTGAACTCTGTTGGTGTTGAGCATTGTAGCCTCCTAGAAATGCAAAAATGACATTTTTCATATTGTGTCACATTTGTCGCTCCAGTTTGATATTGAACCTCTGTCAGCAGCTGATGCTTGATGGATGAACACAAGTTTTTCACTTCGATTTGCTTCGTTAAGACGAATGATATTTTTCCACTGGTGACCTAATGTACCTGCTCTAGAGATTTGTGGTGCTGTAGCCTTGCTGGCAGAAGTGTCCTTGTGAGCAAACCTTAACTCATCTGCTCAGGTTCTACACCACTGGCTTTGAAACTTGTAGTGTTAGAATTCCCCTGTGGCAACTCCATAAGCATTCCATGAATTTTGCTCAAACCATATGTATTCCTGAACCCGAGGTGAAGTAATGCAGCTGGATAGAGTGTTGGAGCTGGAATTCCTTGCTGTATGAGGAGTTTCTGAGTTCCATTTGGAATATACTCATCCATCCTGTTTACGTGGTGGCTCCGGATGAGCTCGATGGCTGAGCTGTCCATGGTGATGCCTCTCCCTCCTCCTCAGAGGAGAGCCCATCATTTCTGGGTGGCCTCACAGCTCTTTGCCAATGTCATATGGTTTTTTTTGGTTTGCTTCATTTCGTATCTTAAATCTGCTGTCTCAAACAAATCACCCATTTGATAGATTAATAGCATATGGTTTGATCCTGAAACATGAGGTGCAAGTAGGGAAAACGTGGTTCATGCAAGTACAGAGGACATAGAGAACCAAATTTACCACTTTAATCAGTGATGAAGAAGACTCCCTAGTCTGCTTTGTGGAGAGACAGCAGAAAGAGAAGAGTATTTGGACTTAGAATTTATTTCCCAGGTGGTGTTTGCTTTACTTTTTACTTCTTTAGACCTGTGTATTGTAGCAAGTGTCTTTCTGGTTTAGGAAGGACGCCTGCAGCTCGCTCAGCTTAAATCTGTACTTGGAGCTATCAGATGAGTGCTGCAGAGCGCTGGGAGGTTTTATGTACTCAGAGATGAATGTGTAGTCCCTTCACAATTCAGTCCTGGCGGATCAGGCATCTCTTTGTATTTCCATGTTAATTTGACACTAGCTTTGTATCCATGTTCTTGCTGTGCTCTTCAGACAAATAAAACCTTCTTTTAAGCCTCCTCAACTGTAGTATCTTTTCATGCAATCTGAAAGGCAGTGATTTTACGTGGACGTATTTTTTTCTGCATTTAGGGTGAGGTAGGTTTTAGTAAATTAGGGAGAAATTATTTAAAATTTATTCTTTTCCCCCGTTTTTTTCTGTCTTGGTTACAGGAGCCTGTTTTGTGCTACTGCCATCACTAACAGCACAAGGTACTTTCAACATACCATGACATTGGCCCCAACTGTGCAGACTTGGGTTCCTGAAGGCACTGTGGGCAGTTAGATTTTTCTGAGCCTGTGGACTTTTAATGGTAATTTTGTGCCTTTAAGAATCTCCACTTGGGTTTTTTTTTTGTCCCAGTGTTTCCATCTTTCCCGTTCTGTTTTGACTGTAACCTGCTTGTTTTGACTGTAACCTGCTTGTTTTGACTAGTTGCCTGCTTTATAGTGCATTTTTCAAAGTGTTCTTTTTTTTCAAAGTAGGGCATTTCTCCTTCAGTTGTGTTACATGTTGTTTTTGGAATCTGCTTATGTGAATTGAAGCTGAATGTATCAAATTCTTCCAACTATATGGGTGTAGAGTGAAGGACTAAATATTTCCTTTAAACACTTGCTGATTTTACTCTATCTGTTGCTTTTTGGGGATATTTACCACAGTAGGGTTTAATTTAATAATATCTTTTCCAGGACAACTCAAACCCATCTGCTTCAGGTTATCTGACTAGCTGACTGAGAGAGCTGATGTCTTTATGTGAAGAAATATTTCACTGGTGTGTTAACTGAGTTGCAATAAGCTCTTCTGGTGCTAGCTTAGATTTTGCCTGAGCATCTGAACCCCAGTGCATTTCTGTCGCTTGTTGGAAGAGCATCAGATATGTAAATTATTATGAATTCAGTTTTTCACAGTTTGAGAATATTTAAGAAGTTTCTTCTTCTGTTAACGTCCCAGCACATCCCACTGAGAAGCAGAGGTTTTGGTGTCTTTGTGTGGCGTCGGGAGCTTAAGCAGTCTGGAATGACCAAGCTGACATGTTTCAGAATAGTATTTAGAGGATTAATTAAGATCATCATCACTAAAGACAATAACATGTTTTCATATTTCTCTAACAAGATACTGCTGCTTGCTAATGGAAAACACTTAAACATGGTCAGGCTTTATATTGGATTTTGTAATAGTGGTTTAGTACAGAGCCTTGTGAATGTAGGTCATCGGGCTTTCTTATTAGAGCATTTGCCAGGCAGCTAAAAGCCAATTGAGTTCTTGTTCTTGCAGCATTTTTTCTCCACTTCAAAGCCAGCTAGAGGAAGTAATTTTATTACCCAAGTTCTGTTTCAAAAAAAATATTGCACAACGTACTTAATCTGCAGTGCTTAGAAAGACTTGCCAGTGCAAGTGGTCTGGTTAAAACCCCACACTCCAGCTCACAGTTGGAACTTCCCATATGCTTTGGAGCTTGCTGGCAGCTGTGGTTATGCTCTTACAGGTGGGGTGTTGGTGTTTTGACACGATACAACTGACGAGTGTGTTCAAATTGCTGACTCTTTTTTGTCTTTTAGTCAAGAGTTGTTGGTCTTATGTGCAAAGCAGAACTCATCAGGGTAGAGGTCTAAGCAAACTCGTGATCAGCATAGTTTCAAGGTGGTCCACTGGTGTGCCGTGACTGGATGGGTCTGGTTTTGTCCAGCTGAAGTGTATTGATTAATTCAAATGGAGACCCAAATATATCAGTTGTAAAATTTGCTCTGGCCAGTATTCCTCTGCTCTGGAGAGACTTTGTTGGTAGGCAAATACAAACCCTTATTTTGCTCTTTGTTCACTGTCTCCACCTTAGTGAGAGATGTGGTGAGTGATATTTATTCAGGTTTATGTCGCTGCTAACTGCAGTTCCTCTCTGTGTATTTAGGTGAATTCCCAAGTGGAAGATTCTAGGAGTGAGGGGTAGAATGGTTTTTATCACACCTCCTCTGTTAATTTGGCTGAAAGTAGGGCTTGGCCTGTCTTCCAGTCTGGTGTTTTTCCCTCTCATCCCTTTGCTTCTTAATCTACTGCTTCTATGTTTTCTTTTTCTTCCTACTGTTACCTATTATTGAGGTCTTGTCCTCATGTTCCTTTCTCTGCTGTTTGCTGTTTTTACAGCTGCAGAGGCTGATGGATGCAAAAAAGCTTTTTTGTGGCTGCTCGCAGTGTAGCAGAGAGACAAAGCAGAAGGTATCAGACCTTATTAGCAGGTCTGATACTTTAAGACTGGTAATTCCTGATGTTAATTATAAAGCAAAATTTTTGAGGTGCAAGTGGATTTGCTGCTAGCTGTGGCTACAAAGTAAAGGAGAAGAAAAGAGTCAGTAGTCAGGGCTGTTTGCGTTGCTTTGGTTCTGAGAAGTGATAAACCAGAGGGGCACCTTGGGAGTTTGCAAACACATGACTTCTATATCCCTACAGTAGGTTTGGGGGCAGAAGAAGGTTGGTCCAGAACAGCAGAAGTGATGGAGAACAGAGCATTGCCGCAGCTTCTCTCTGCAGCAGGAGGAGGCAGCTGTGCTTCTTTCTTGGTATTTGAGGGGAAAGGCACAGCTAGACTGAAGAGAGAGGAATTTTCGATACTAAGTATGAAAGATGTAAAATCCCCTGGTGAATGTCAGAAAACCACTCAAGACTTCAGTGAATCATTCTGTCCCCTGGAATTACCTTTGTTAGGGCTGCTGAATTGTAATGCAAGAGTAGCAGCTACCTTTATGGTCCATCTTTGAGTAATCCCTGGATCTCTGGGTTTTTACATGGAGATTTCTTGCAACTTTTTAAACTTCTTGTTTGATGCTATGAGGTGCATATGAATAACTTCTTTTGTGATTAGCAGAACTTCCCATTGTGCAGTGCAGACCTGTGTACCCCAAGTGAGCTTCTGATACCTGAAAGTTCTGGCTGGAGCAGAACCTAGAAGGATCTAAGTGGAATCACAGCTCCTGCCCTTCAGGGCTTAATGTGGGTGCTCAGGGTTGTTTTGTATTTTGAAGTGGACATGTGCATTGGGTTCTTGTGCTGATAGCCTGGACAAGGAAGTGCTTAGATAAAAATGGAACAGAGCACAGCTAATGGCAGGCTCAATGAGAGGCTCTGCAGGTCTTTGCCTATGTGACCTCAAGGGTTAACCTGTGATGCGAAGAGCCTTGCTAATCTTTTATTCTGTGTAGGCTGATAGAAAGTTACGGCTAGCAGGAGTATAAGAGATGGGGTTGTCCATCTTCCTGTCCCAGAAGAAAATCTGGCAAACCCAGGCAACTCCTGAAGGTGTTTGTCAAGACATTGTTAAGGATTTCCTGTGACAGACTCCAAACACCAGATTCTTTTGGTAAGTCTAGTTGCCAGTCTGTTTGTTCTGCAGTTATAGCTTATTATTCGTATAAATGCAGTCTAATGCACGGGTCCCTCTTAAGCTGCAGCTTTAAAGAACAGATTCACAGTTTCCCAGGACTGTTCAGGTGCCAGTTTTTCTGTAGCAGCAAGTGTGGTGGGTGCCTGCCAGTGCCCAGTCCTTCCTGGCTTTCCACTCTCTGAAGGGTTTCTGTATCATGCTGGATCCTTGCATGGCAGGCTCACATGTCTGCACTGCACTTCAGTGGTGGTTTTGCAGAGGATCCCGAGTCCAGAAGGAATCATGGATTGGTTGGTGAAGTCATTGATTTGCTGTAGCAGAACTCAAGCAATTTAGTTGCTTAAAAACATGAGTTTGGGATTAACCTTTAATCCATATTCCCCGAACTGTGAAATCCCCTGGCATCTTGTGGTTTCCTGTGAAACTTTAAATTTTTCTTTGTTTTAAAGGGTCAGCCTGCTAATTCTGGGTTTCATGAACAGCGCTTTAATGGTATTTGCTATATGGAACTCCTGAGAAAGTTATTAGTACTGTTTGCCTGCCATTTAGATAATTTAGTAATACGGTTTTAAGTTCAATGGCAGTTGATAGTTACTTCATTATCTATAGCTAAACAAAATAACATTCACCTTCCTACTTAATTAAAATTGGTTGGTCTAACATTATATTTAGCTTCTGTTCTGTTTATTGATTATTGTGCTTGAGAATTGTCAGCCAACTCGGGGGGTGGAAATGTAGAAGTAGCTTTTGGTGGCTGCTCTTGGGATATTCCCTGCTCTTTTGTCCTTTAACTGATTTTTCTTTGTCGTAGTTTCATTTGTGTAACTTTTTTCCTGTGATGTCTTCTCTTTTGTACACCACCTCTGCTGTGCTTCCTCAGACCTTTCCCACTATAGGACCAGTTACTTGGAGTGCCCAGTGGAATTATTTGAGAGTCAAAGCTAGTAGAAAAATGATATTAAGTGCTATTTCTAGTAGAACGATGCTGAGTGTTCTGGGCTGGCTGCAAAATGGAGTTAGTGTTGTCCCTTAGTATTTCTAGGTTTGGTCTGTGCTAATATGTCTTTAGCAATGTAAATAAAAAGATTTCTTCTGACATAAAAGTAACTTGTCATCTTTTATACACTTTAAACAAATAACCCTGCATCTAACACCTGCCGGGTTTGAGTTTGTACCCAAGTAGCATTTTGCCTTGTATATGATAAACTTCTAAAACTTACTACCTCTTGTTTTAATCTAGGGGTGGTCAAAACTACATTTGTGTTTTCTCTCTGTTGAATTTGTGGAATTATTTGATACACTTAAATTACTCTTCACTGATTACGATCAGTGACATAAGAGTACTCTATTAATATGGGAAAATCTTCATGAAATGTTGGGAATCTTGCAGGAGTGAGATCAAAGACTTAAGTAGAAGCATCATGCCCCTCAATTCTGGCTGTAAGCAGGTTGGAGAGAAATTATTCAAGAATGCTGATAGTGCCCATCTTTGTCTTTCTGAGCAATAATGGAATTGAATGTAGTTTTTCTATTGATGTGGCAGGTAAAAAATGGCAAAGATAAAGTTTAGTGGCATAGTACCTGACATGTGGGCATAATAGGTGTTGAAGAGCACAGGTAGTACTTGAGTTGTTAGAAGGTGTGGGGGATGAGAAAACTACTCTGAAAGGGTTACGTGGCTTTTTACAAATGGGTTGGATCTGCATTTGCTGACTTCTGGTAGAACTATTAAACTTAAGAGTTCGGTGTGTGGAATTTCTCCTCAGGTATTTGTTTTGCCGAGGAGGAGGGAAGCACAGGATCTCATCCCGTGTGGACAGACGTAGCTGTGGCTGACGTTGGCCGCATTCCTGCCGTGTTCGGCTTCAGTGGAGCAGGGGAATGCTATTCAAAGCACGAGCCATTTGCTCCAGTACTCGACAGCCCCTGCACCAGCTCCTGTGCAAAGGATAAAACTGGGTTTCCGTATTTGAGGTCATAATATTTCTGTATATTGAACTTTTGCTTTTAAGTGTTCTAGGTGCTTGCTCATCGAGTCTTGTACAAGATGTGAAGAACAGAAGTGAAACAGGAGCAAAAGCTTTTTTTAGTGTGACCTGCATTTGAATAGTGCTCAGGCACAGATTTCCTGTCTCTCTGAATTGTTAGATTCTGTTTAAGACCTTGAAGTTTCTTAGGGTCCTGGAGAGAATGTCTTCTATGTTCATTTGGTTTTAAAATTTAAAAATAATGTTAGTTTTTGGAGAGTGGAGTAGTTAAAAAATACCTGATTTCATAGGTAGAACTTTGTCACCTATTTGCTTTAAAGACTATTGCAATTTCTCATGCTTTAATTCAGCAAAGTTTTTGAAGTACATACTTAGCTTTAAATTGTGTATTTTCATTGGATTTGTTAGGATTGCTCATGTGCTGGAAGTTTAAGGAAAATGCTTAAATACTGCTGAATTGTGTACTAAAAAAAAAAAAGAGATGAGACAGGAACTTTTTTTGTTTTCCTGCAAAGAAGGAACATGTGTTGTCTTGCTGAAAGCAAATGGGCTTACTAAGTAATACTGCTGAAATCTGGCAATTCCTACTTTCAGTTTAATGGTGGCTACAAATTAGCCTTGATTGCTCTGACAGTTCTTGAATTGCTGTTATCATGTTTCATCTGGATACTCTTCTTGCTGAAACGTGATCTAAAGAGAATACTAATTTGGTTCATGTAAAATTTTGCATTTGAATTTTTCCTCTGAGGAAAATGAGTCTCTGTAGAGTATTTGTTAGCTTTTAGTTGTTTGGTTGGGGTTTTTTGGTGGGCTTGGGTTTTTTGGTTTTTTGGAGTTTTTTTGTTTGTTTGTTTATTTTGGGTTTGTTTGTTTGTTTGGGAAGGGTTTGTATACCTGTAGTTTATTTGGTCAAAGGGAATACAGCCTCTTCCGCTGCTGGCTCTTAGTGAAACTGTTTTGTATATGAACAAATACTGATCCAAACTGACTTGGTAGGATGTGTATTAATCCTGAGAATACAGGAAGAGGAGAGGAACCACCTCGCATGCCTAGATTTCTTTGGGAATAGTTCTGGGTAGGCAGCTACCAGGTAATAGCTTTAGAAATCGAAGTACTTTGAGCTGTGGTACCCAGGTAGTTGAAGGAGTTGAAGGGGGATAATCCATCTGCCCTGACCTGCTGTATGGATTGTAGGGAGAAAGCACTGTTGTTGATGGTGCCCTTCTCTGGACACAATTGATGACTTGCTGAGTATGTCACTGCTGATGTTGTTCTTAATGGACTTTTTCCTCTGTTGCTTCATTTCTTGTGAGAATAAGTATGTTGTGTGTGTAGCTGTATTTAAATTCTGTGTGAGGAATAGAGCTATTTTCTTAGCCCTATTTCCTGTGAGCATGTTTCATAAGCAGTGGGGCTTAACGAAACCTGGACTCCAGTGGGCTCGTCTGGGTCCCTGTACTTCCTCTGCTGTAGTACCCTTGCCTGACACTGATTTGATAAGGCCATATCTTGCCTGTGTCCCCTCTGTCTATCCACACAACGTCCTCTGGCGTGAAAAAGCTGAGAGTCCTGCAGGGTGTCTTGCAAGGGTTCAGTTACCCCAGCTCACCACTTCCCTCCGCTGCCAGCTGGGAAACCACACCACGGTGGTGACAGAGTGACACACAGGTGTGCTGGCTGGCTGGCACCTGCTGAACAGTGCAAGCCGTGTGGGGATTTCCTGCCCTCTGAAGCTCAAGATTTCCTTCTCTTGTGCAAGCTTTGGAAAGCTTAGAACCACACCATACGCTGTCTTTTCCTGGTCTTGACTTTTCTCAAGCTTGCTTGAAATTGCTTAGTAAGTTTGTGGGGTGGGATTGACACTTTCACTGATCAGCTTTCTTTAGGGAAAGGGTTAAAAATTTGGTGCTGCACAGGTTTAAGTCACTTGTCACTGTTGTACTAGAACACTGAAGTCCCACCTAAAGCTGTACAAAACATCTGAGGTCCTGAACAAGGTTGTTAGTATGGAGGAACAGTAGGCTTTAATTTGAGCCGTATTAGAGGCTTCTTGAGTACCAATGGCTTTGGTTTTGTTTGTTCTGACTGCTCTTTGTGCCTGTGCTGTATTTTGCTTTTCCCTTCTGCCTCTTTACTTATTATCATAATATAACAGTTTCTTAGGGGGGAAGAAGCGCAAGACTGTTGCTTAGCCTGGTATTCTCACTGCTATGAAAATAAACTGGTTTTCAGTCTGGAATGCTGCATTGCCTAATTCACAGTATTCTTTCAGCTTAGTTCAAGTAGCAAGTTTTGTTTTCTCTTTGGATTTAGCACTGTTGGAGAATTGGGAAATACTTTTTTTCTGTTTCAATTTTAGGAATAAGTGCCCACTTTCATAAAGCTCAAAGTCTGTATTTTCTAAGTCTTAAAGAATTATAGTCAGGAGTCCCATTCAAGAAGCTCTGATGTTGTTGCTTTGGCTGAATGCCGTGTCTCTTGCCTGCCTTTGCTTTTTTATTTTTTGCAGTTATTTTGATTTCTCTTTCTCTTTTCCATCCTTCCTTGAGTTTGCCCTCCAGACAAAGAGCAGACGATGAATTGCAGTGAATGACACTTGTGAGCAAGGAAAAACTGGGTCAGTTCCAAGCTCGTGCAGGGTATAGGTATAATAAATATAGAATCGTAGGATCATTTCAGTTGGAAAAGACCTCTGAGACTTATCTAGTCCAACCATTAACCCAGCACTGCCAAGTCCACCAGTAAAACATGTCCCGAATGCCACATCTACACCTCTTTTACATACCTCTAGGGATGGTGACTTCACCGTTTCTCTGGGCAGCCTGTTCCAATGCTTGACAACCCTCTTGGTGAAGAAATTTTTCCTGATGTCCAATCTAAACCTCCTCTGGTGCAATTTAAGGCCAATTCCTCTTGTCCTGTTGCTTGTTACTTGGGAGAAGAGGCCGACCCCCACCTTGCTACAGCCTGCTTCCAGATGTAGGGGGTGGTAAGGTCTCCCCTGGGCCCTGCTGTCTGGAAAGTTTTTTACTAAATGAAGAGTACATCCTCTGAACCATGAGCAGCCAGTTTCTCCAGGAGAATGCTGTGGCAAGTGGTGTCAAAGATTTACTAAAATCTGCTGGGTAGATGACATCCACAGCCTTTCCCTGGACCACTAAGTGGGTCACCTTGTCCTAGGAGGAGATCAGGTTGGTCAAGCAGGACCTGCCTTTCATAAACCCACGCTGGCCGGGCCCAGTCGCCTGCTTGTCCTGTGCGTGCCATTCATGAAGGATGATCTGCTCCATAACCTTCCCTGGCACTGAGGTCAGACTGACAAGCCTGGAGTTCCCCAGATCCACCTTATGACCCTTTTTATAGCTGAATGTCATACTTGCTGATTTCCAGTCAGCAGGGACCAACTGAGTTAGCCAGGACTGCTGGTAAGTGACAGAAAATGGCTCGGTGAGCGCTTCCAGGAGCTCCCTCGGTGTCTGTGGGTGGATCCCGTCCAGCCCCATAGACTCGTGTGTGTCTAAGTGGCCATAGCAGGTCATTTAACATCTCCCTTTGGGTTATGGGGGCTTCAGTCTGCTCCCTGTCCCTGTCTTCCAGCTCTGGGGGGTGGAAGAACAAATATGAGGGAGTGAGGGGAAGGAGACTGCTATCATTCCTTACTGTGCCGTAAAATCTTTTGATGGATGCTGGGGTGATCTAGCATAACTTACTGTGACAGAACAACTGAGTAATACTGAATGTTGATGAGTGTTATTCATTAACGATTTACAGTTTTCAGCTGGAATGCTGTCACAATTTTAATTACTTCATGAAACAGCATGCTGAGGTCATGCAGAAAATGCCAATGCCTCTAACATGTATTATTTATTTATTTTTGGGACTGATGCATTCCTATTAAATGGGATTATAACTTCAGAATCTCTAATTTTCAGGAGCTGGAATTAAATTTGAGAATAGGTGTGGGCTGTGTTTTGGCTATGACCATATCATGTGGCCTTTTTTTTCCCCCCAGGCTCTGTGCTATTAGGTGTTGTTGTGCTTTCATACTCTCCTGCACATACTCAGGCCACGATGAACCAAAGCTGCATGATCTAAGGGTACTTCCTAGACGTGTTTTCAGTATCACAGGTGAATGGCCAAGCATTTGATCTTCTGTGGAATTGAACAAGAAAACTGAGTACTCTGTTTTTCTCTAGCTTTTTAATTCTTCTGAAGGCTTTTAATTTTAATTATTCTATAGGCTTTTAAATTGAAGAAAAGTAAATAGAACCAGTTTGATTAAGAAACTTTAATAAACTATCTATGAAATGGATAACTGATGGTGACACATAAGCTTCACAAATAGTTTTCTTCCCTGGAAATAAGTTAGTGTTATAGTCTGCTTTCCTCCTACTGTGACTTTGTTATAAAGTACTGTATGTATTTATTCTGCTGCACTGAATGCAGCAGTGGGTGGTATAATGATAAACTCAAAAATATGTAGTGGACATCAGATTCACCAAGCAACACAAAGACCTGCTGGGAAATGAATGGTTAGTGAAAACCTCTCTGAGATCTGGAGCTGAGGGAAATACCATTTAGGTACGGCTTCTCTTCCCTGAGAGCAGAGCCCTTGCATGGGATTGGGTGTACCTTAAAGACAAGTTAAAAAGTCGAAGGTTTTCGAAGACTGTGTCAGAACATCCTCAGGGGCAGTGAGCAGTGAGCTTCTCTGTCCCTGAAAACTGTTCAGCGGCTGGTGCTGGCCACCGCGAGCGGAGCCGGGGCAGGACAGCCCTGCTCCTTACAGGCTGGCAGATGGTCAGGAATTTTGTGAGAGATACACCATGCCTGCTCCAGTGAACTTCACCTGTGGACTTGGGAGACAGCCAAGTTAGGAAAACAGCTTTTCAAGTACAGAGAATTATCTTAAGGACAGTTTTTTCACGTATCTGCTGAGGAGTACATTATGGTAACCATCGTGGCATTGTTGTGTTGGAAGTATTAAGAGTATTTTAAAGTTTATGTTACTGCCGTAAATACCAGTCTAGAGAAATATTGTGTTATGCTTCCTCTTGAGCATAAAGATTAGATATGGAGCTGTGTGTGTTTGTTTGATGGTGGTGGGTGTGGTGTTCCTTCTGTTGTTTTGTTTGTGGTGCTGTTTGTTTGCAGGCATTTGGTGAGCACTGGTGTTCAGCAGAATCTCCAGGAGTGAAGGACTTAGGGAGTTGGGCTTCTTGTTGGCAGGGGCTGGGATCTGATCATACTCGTGCAGTGTAGCATGGCTCAGGTTATATAGAAACAGTGATTTAGGAAAAAAATAATTTTCAGTTTTAGTAAACTTATTCCTAAATGTGTTAAAATATGAAAGGATAGTGCAACATGTAGGTACAGGTCTTAAGTATGTAGGTTGAGTATTATAAAACATAAGAAAGACCTGTTGGACAAGTTAAAATCTGAATAAGAAGAGTTACTGGTCTAAGCACTTGTAGTTAGAGTTTTTGTTAATGCTTAATCAGCTTTTGATGGCTGTAATTGCCTCTTGAAATCTGAACAGAATATTCTCTTACAGGTTGGTTCATCTGGTTTGGGACAATGAGTGACTTACGCTGAGAAAGGAGGAAGTATTTTTGTCTTTTGTTTTCCTTTGGTCTGTAAATAAAAATGATGCCAGAGGATCTACCAGGTGCAACCTTGAGAAATGTGATCAAAATAAGCAAAGTAAATTTGAGGTACACACAAACCTGCCATTGTTCATTAAAAGCTTACGTACAAAACCAAACCATGTACTTCATGCTTATCTCTTCCAATACATGCATTTCAGAGTAATAGCTTATAATTGAAATAACATTAAATGCTGGGTGTACATTTAATCAAATTTCAATTTCCATACTAATGAAGCTCAGCAGACAAGAACAATTAGTGTAGCGAATAAAAAATGACATTTCTTTGTGTTAAAAACTGAAATAGATTTAAAACTATACTTGCTGTGTAAACACTAAAATCTAGTGCATCTGTAGTCTTAGCTACTACAAGACTATCTTAATGTATCAGACTTTACATGAGTCCTTTAATAAAGAGAAGTTCAGTAATTGCAGCCAGAAGAACCCAAACTTTCATAATCAGTGACTGCAGTCACTGAGTTTAATTTCTGTATCAAAGCACTTTGCTGAATTGGGAGTTGTATTTTGGAGGCTTTAGTTCCAGCCTCTGGTTCCTCATCTGTACGTCTGAATTTGTGAATTGCTGTGACATCGAGGTTTTTGTACTGCTAGAGGTTTATATGTTAGAGCCAGGAACATAAGTGAGGGGAATGTTCTGTCTGTCAGGGATACATTTCTGCTTTGGGGTCTAGTGCTTCTTTTTCCACAGGTTTCTGTAATGTTAGTCTTTGGTGTCTTGAAAACATAAGGTTGAAATTTAGATTTTGAGAGCTCTGATGTGTTCACCTAATGCTTTAGAGTAGTAGATGTTCGTTACATGTGCCTGAGATAGGGCCTCCATAATTTTTATTGGATGTAGCATTTCTTTCAGCTGAAGTTCTTTTATATCTCTGTCTTCAGCTGAAGGAGGATAAATAACCCTGCTAAAACAGTATCAAAGTTTTCTCATTTACCCAGCAGCTTATCTTTGCAGGAAATGTTTACAGCTGCTGGCTTTTGCCCATTGCCATGAGCTGTTTCCACCCCTGCTCCTTCTCTCACCCCAGTGGTGTGTGACCTGGGACCAGCCTTTCGTGCCTCAGAGCTGTGACCCTGTCCTCACTCGAGGCTTTTCTGATGCTGTGGAGGTGAAGGTCCCAACTGTTTGAATGTTTTCTGTTAGAACAAATATTAAAAAAGATAAACACGTTAGTAGATGTCTTTGGTGGCAGACAACTATGATGATGCCCCAATTCCACATTAATGGATACTGGATTTGTACGGCTGTATTTCTGCTGAATTAGCTGGAGCATGCAATCTTTCTGGTTGCAAGGGGACAAACCAGAGCTGATCTGACTTAATGTGGACAGACAGTAGCTAATTTGATCTAAAGCTTGCTGTTTCAAAGCCAACTGATCACATTCATTTAGGAAACTGAACCAGCAAGGTGAACTTGTTTTGACTCAACACTTCGTCTCATGTGTCTGTTACAGCCTTGCTTTTGTATTGGAAGCTCTAAAATGAGATTTACTGTGTTGAAAAAGTAGTTCACATACTGGATGTGGATCCTCCCTACCTTACTTTGAAATAAAACAATTGTTTTGAATAACCATTTATCCCTTATGTTTTGCATAAAAAGGAGGAAGATTAATAAAAAATTAGTTGCAGTTTAGGTGTGAGCAGGAGGTGTCTTAGTCCACATGAACCCCAAAAGTCTTAAAAAATGATGCAGAAAATACAGGTTTCAAGTAGAGTAACGCTCAGGGCAGCACACTGACCAGTGTGCATCTGCTGCAGGAAGGATGCACTGCAGCTTCCCAGTGCTGAGGCTCCAGGAGGAAAATGTTCTCAATTACACAGAAGGAGTTCATGAGGTTGTTAAATCTGAAAGGGCTCATAGTGGCCAAAATCTGTTTGTTTTGTGAAACACATGAAGCTGGCTGGAAATTAGAGTGAGCATGTGTGTTTTGTGTGTTTTATTTATCTATCATGAAGTCCTTCCTGTGGATAATGCTTCTTGTAAATGGGGTTTTTTTGAGTACTTAGCAGAAAATCAGGAAATTAGCCTGCTGTAAAGAAAATTCAAAAAGCTAATTGACCCCTGTGTTGAAATACGCGATGAGTTCTGTGAAACACGTGGCATTCAACATGCAGTGGGCAAAATTTTCAGAACAAAAGCTCTCTGTGAGTGTGTAAGCAGCCACCTTGAAAGATTAGGTTTCTCCTGTTTGAAACCTCAGTTTTCCTGTTAGTCAAAAATCTTGTTGGTTTTGCTGCTGGCTAACTCTAGAAAAATATGTGACAGCTAAAGCAGATGAAGACCTCCTGTTTGTATGGCACTGTTTAAATTGATTTATAATCTTGTCATTTCTGGTTTGGTGAAGTAAATTTCCAACTGTTTTGTAAGTTTTCTTTTAAATTTTGAATTACAAGTCCAGGACTAGCCTTGGCAAGACTTCTTTCAGGTGAGGGACTTGTGGACAGGTTATATTATCTAATAACACGTCCTAGCAAGTTGGTATTGGATTTTTTTTGGCCTTCACTTGACAGTAAGTTTTGTCTTGTGTTATGTATTAAGCTTGTAGAACTCGTGGTCTGAATCTGGTTTCAATTTTTCTGCTCTTTTTATATCAAGTTAAGGAGTTTCTTGCTTTCTTTATCAATTTATTGTAGAGAAACAGGTGAAGTGTTACCAGAGAACACACTATTGTTACTTATTAATATTTCTGACAGACATTTGTTCAGGTACAGGTGTGCTGGTGAACCAGCAGGTCGCTTGGGGTTTAGGGAATAAACACAGTGTCATCATGAAAGCATGGAACCAGCAGTCTGGACAGCTGGCTTCCAACAGGTTCGTCTTGTGTGTAGCCTTTGGCAAATTTTTAATTTTTCAGTACTTCGTTGTAACTGTGGCAGAAGGATGCAGTGGTTGGTAAGATTGTTGAGGGTTAATGTTGTAGAAGTGCTTTGAGATAGTCTTTTCATTTCACTATCACGACACCTCACTGCTTCAAACGTTTTCATGTTCTCACACTGCCTGAACTTTGTGATGTTTTGTAAGTTTATACTGTGTATAGTGCAAAAACTACGATTGGTGCTATTTTCAGTGTTTTAGTTGTCTCCCTTCTTCCCAGCAAATGCCAGATGAATTTAATTGCTCTACAATAAGATTTCAGTGTACTAAATTTCATACTGTAGCATAGCAAAGACTGCATCTGATCCTTAAAAGAAAAAGAAGCCTTTTATGTTAGAATTGCACATGTGAATCATAATACTGCTGATGTCACTCATCACATCATACATGAACACTGGGGGAAGTTGCATTTCCACATTTTCACTTTGAGGCAGTTGTTGATGCCCTTGGCTTAATGTTGTCTTGTGCTTCTGCTCCAACAGCTGCTTGCTCTTAGCTGAACTTGTGCCATTATGTATTTGCCAATGATTTTGAAAATACAAAATGTTTGTGCATTTAACAGCTGGTGGAAAGTATGGTTTTAGTGCTGTGAGGAGATGATAATTTAAGATACTTTCTTAATCCTTTCTTGCTGTGAGTTACCATCAACAGCTGTGAACAGTGAGGGATATCTGGCTGTAAGGATAGAAATGGGACTGGTATTTTTGAAAGTTTTGCTATTCTTCAGAAGAACTGGAAATATTATATGGGTGAAGAAACAGTTTTTATTTACCATGCTCCTGGAAGGTACAAAGTCTGACCACGTGTTAAGTGGTTACTTGCATTCCAGGAAAGATGGACGGTCACATAATGTTGTATTGTTCAGTACTGCTCATACATCTTCCTGACTCCTGTCCTGCTGCTGGCAGTGTGACTTGTCTTTTCTGTGGTAGAGGTGGGCTTGAGATGTTTTCATTTATCTGCTGTTCTAACTTAAAAATAGGCTAGTGATGTGAAATGCTTGACAGGGTTCTGGAGACCAGCACATACCCTGTGCATCCTTGCGTCTCCCAAATATCTCTGTTCCTTGGCTAAGTCTTACAGCTTTGTTATAGGCTTCCATCTATTTTTATGTCTGTATCTTACCGCTGATGGCTCTGGGTTGGGATGGCTCAGGAGGGCTTATTGACAGAGATTTTAATTTCACAGTATTTCTTTGTGTCACCTTTCCCCCTCCACAGTAGAATTGCATAGCAGTTCATGTTCCTTGGTCTGAAATAATTAGTGCATCTGACAGCATGATCTCCGTTGGGAACAATGGTACAGCTGGTCTGAAAGGTGTTTTAATAGAAATGTTTTGTACTCTTCCATGTATCCACATTCTTTGGAGAGGAGTGTCTCTAACACAGGAAGTAATGACATTACAGCATGTAGCTGGCATTTTTTTAATGCCCATAATATTGAGATGTAGTCATCCTTTTATCTGAACCAGTCATATGTAATTGTACATAAAATAGTAATAGCATGTATGAAATTGCAGACAAACAAAAGCATTCTTGACTGTTTTTCCCGTATGCAGGTTGGCATTCCTGGTGGATGCTGCCTGTGAAGCCAGAAGGCTGCAGAATAACTTTGTTCACAAGGTGTATGCGTGAATTCCATTGAAATCAAGCAGTAAAAGAAAAAATCAAGTTTATTTTAAAGTATTGAATTTTGCCATAACTACAGGTGGATGCAGTGAAAACCTGGAGCTGGGCAGAGGATAGTCTTTGATGTGTTAAAAGATAAATTCTGTGCTTGAAACTGTAGTAGCAGGACTTTCTAAGGAACCTCCCACTGCGTCCTGACCTTGTGCAAAAGTGGTGAAAGAAGCTGCAGTGATTTACCAAAGAGTTGGCGCTTTTCTGTGGACTTGAAATCTGAATGCTTTTAATTTCAGCTTGAGGTTTTGTATTTGTTTGATTTGGTGGTTTGTGTATTGTTGGTTTTTTTCCTCTAAGTTAGAAAGAGATATAATTAACTCATAGAGATTAGATTTGAAATTATTTCACTTAAAGATAGATTTTAAATTTTCTCTCTTGGTACATTGGGCAAGTGAAGCTTTTCCCCTGTTTTTTATCCCCTGCTTGTTTTATTCCCCTTTCCCTCTTCAGGCTAAATAAATTATTTTGTATTTTGTTCTGAGGAGGAAGTCATTATAACTGGTAATTTAATTTTTTTTTTATGTTTCCCCTGTGCTCATTCTCTGTTAGCTGTTTGGGCTGAGTAAAGCTCTAATGGGTGAGAACACTCGTCATGCTGTCAGGTCTGTTGTTGCCATCAGTAGTCTGGCAGGTCCTTGTGAGTTCTTAGCATCTTGTGACCTGAATGTTTGCTCCGAGTAGGTGGTTGCTAAGAGGATGTGCCTGCTTTTATTCTTCTAGAAGAGCAGGTCTGTGCTTTATAGAGGAACCAGTAGTAGGACTGGATTTTAGTCCAACATCGAATTAGAAGCCTGTTATCAATACGTTACACCAATCAGTAGGTGTATGTGTATGGCTTTTATTGAGAGTGGACGATGACCAGGTTTATTACGCCCAGTCATGTTGTTTGAGCACTTAAATGTGACCTCTGTCTTGATTTAGCTTAGACATGTGTTTCAAGAGGTAACAACTGCAATTACAGTCTGCTCTTATGTTGTAAACGGTGGATGAGAGAATGCATACCTGTATTTTAAATTCTCTTTTAGAGATTTCCTTCTGCAACACAGTTGCCTACTGAATCCATTCAAAGTCAGTATGTTTTACTTACAAACTTCTTTTTTTCTGTTTAAAAAGGTGCATATTCTCTAGATACAAATTACCTGGGATTAGTGCAGCTTACTGAGAGGAAAATATGCTAAATTGTTCAAAAACAGTGATTGGAAAATTGACAACCACTGTCTAGAAGAAAAAAGGACAGTGGTGGTCAAGTGCAAAAGTGAGCCTGTGGATGGTGATGGCACTGGCAGACTGGCTGTGAACAAGCTTAGAATTGTTCACTTTTGTAGACAGACATTTTTCTTCCCTGCAAAATGTTTTGAGGGACATAAAATGAAGCTGATTTATTAGGTTCTGGCATTTGATAGATGGAATGGAAAAAAAAAAGATTTTTAAAAATGTGTCCTTTTTATAATGCTAATTAGGTGTGACAGTGTAGTGATGGCAAGTAGGCAGTGAACTCACAGAAGCAGGAGCTACATGTTTGCAGATAGTGACAGTTTCTAGTAAAGGATATGTTCATATGGAGAAATTCTACGAAAGAGCTGAAGCTAGAAAGTGAAAACAGGTTCATGGATATAGATACTGTTTTACAAGTAGTTCTGTGAAATGTCTCTAAATCAGGCTGGACATTTGTGCAAGTCTAGTTGGTCCTGGCATACACAGTGATTAGAATGGAAATAGGATTCTGAGGTTGTTGCATAATGTAGTACTTAACCACTGAAACATATTTTTGTTGAACTTTGGTTCTGAGAAAATTGAACAAGTACTCCTCAGTGCCCCACAAGAAGTAAACGGGTAATGCTGTGGTAATAGCTGTTCACAGGCTATCAGGAAGATTTTACCATGGATGTCTTGAGAGAATTATTTCCTATACCTTCCTGTCAAAACCACAAACATGCAGTTTAGAACATGAAGTGATCTGAACTGAAATTTTTAACAGGCTGAGTTAACCAGAGATTTTGTCTGTTACGGTTCAGTGATCCATTACATGACAGGTGATTAATATATGTATAAATTTGCAAGAATAAATAACACTTCAAACAGAGCACAATTTTTTTTCTTCTTTCCCAGAGCTCCGCTGCACCCCAGAGCAGTTTGCGTGTCGGAGTGGTACCATCCAGTGCATCCCTTCAAACTGGCAGTGTGATGGATGGCCCACCTGCGAGGACGAGAGCGATGAAGTTGACTGTCCAGGTAAGTAAGTCTAAGAAAGAGTGCTCAGCCCTGTGCCGGCTTACTTTGCAGGAGTACTTTGACTCTTTCAGATTGCTTGCTTATTTTTATTTGAAATTGGTGATTGCTTGGTAGAACTGTACCCATTATTAACAAAGGTTGAGTTGGCTTCTCTTCATTTTGAGCAGCTAATGCCACAAACAGTTTTTTGCTTGTTTGAGTTATCCTTCTATTCTTACGGTCTGAGCAGGTATCCTGAAGATGAGGAGAATTTGTGGTCTAAAAAGAGACCTTCCCGACAAGGAAAAAGTCGTGTTGCAATTAAACTGAAATGGCACATAAGCCTGTGGTTAAATTTGGAATTACTGATTTGGTTATATATCACTCAGATGGTGCTGGATGACATTGTTGGACTTGGGTAGAGAGCTTGTTTTATTGCTCTCTGTTCTGCTTCTTGTGCTTAAGTGGAGAACTTTGTTCTGCCAGACAAGCTGCTGTATTTGCACTTCATAAGCTCCTATGACCTTATGCTTTGAGGAGCCTGTCATCAGCAGTGGATCTCTGCTAGAGCTACTGGATACTGAGCTGTGCTTAAAAACAGGCAAAGAAAAATTGTGACTGGATAATCACAATTTTGAACGTTTTCAGTTGTTCTTGAAAAACAGGCCAGTGCAGCTCTTTCTGTGTATCTTAAAAGTGTAGTGACCTGTAATTTTTTTTCTGTTAAGAACAATGAGACAGGTATCTGAAAGCATGAATTCAACTGTGGCATAATTCAAAATTTTTATCTTTACAGTGTGACTAAATTACATTCAAAAACTGTTTTAAGAAGTTATTTGCCAGTGCACTACTTAATTTTCTTGGCAGAGAATCACCTGAACTCTGTGGCATTGTCCTAACAGCATTCAGTCTGTCATCATTCTGAGTTCTCAGCTATTTTAGAGAGCTGCTACAAAATAGTAACATTGATGTTTTACAGCAACAAACTTCTTTAAATATTCATATAATGGAAAGGAATTAGAGAAGTAAATCTAACACTCAAACTTTGAAACTGTGCTGTAGTGAGCCATCTCCCCAGTGTGTGCTATGGACAAATAATTAAAAGAACATTAGTGCTCTTTTAAGAAAACTTTTCATTAGTTTGTGTGTGTGAATGTGCAGCAGAGGGGAAAAACAGTTGGTAGTTTCTTCTGACATTGAAAATTAAGCTGTGCCACTGATAGTCTATTTAAAGATATTCTTTACAATGTGGATGTCCTAAAGAAAATTGCTTTTATAGCTGTATTGTTATTCTTCCTTTTTAGCTAACTTCGGCCAAATGTGAAAAAGCTATGGAGCTAATAAAATTCTGGGGTATAATGGAATTCAGTGGCTAGGGGAAGGCAGAGTCGTGTTAATGTTTGGATTTACGCAAAAAGCTCTGAAGACGCTGTTTGTGGGAACACTTGAACTTCCACATTAGTTTTTATCTTCTGTTCCTGATGTATTAGTCAGCAACCTTAAGCTGTTGCATGGTGTATGCAGCAGGATGGTGTTGACTAAGGACTGGAGTTCCAAAGGATGTTTGATATATGGATAGGAGGAGGATTTTATGGAAGCAACATTTCTCAATACATAGGTTCTGGTGTTGTGTTTGGGGTGTAGGTCTCACTGGGCTGCCTAGCCTGACATGATGAGAAGAACTTGAAGGTTAAAGAAATGAAATGTGGGAGAGATTTGATTCACCACCATGCAGGAAGAGAATAATAATGTATGTAAAGAATACCAGAGGGGAAGATGTTGGACATAGAGAAGGAAAGTATTCCACTTAATGAGAGGAGTAATTAGATAAGTAATTGGTGAAAAGGCTGTGCTCAGTAAAACAGCCAGAAAGCAGGTGTGGTGTTTGTGAAAGAACTGAGATGTTTGCACAGTAATGCGAGGAGTGCAGCCAGCAAACCAGAGGAACAAGAACTACTGGTGTAGGATGTAAAAACTATTACACCTGTAACAAAAAACTTGGTGGGATTGCATCGTGACCTGCAATGGGTGTTGAAGGGCAGGTGTTATTCGGAGCTGTCAAGAATAAGGAGAGGTTGGTGTGCATGGGAATGCTGTGCTGGAGCATAAAGAGGAGCAGCATCAATGAAAGTAAACCTGAGGCCAGAATCAGTTTGGAAGAGCACAGTGTGCTTGTGTTGAGGAAAGCAATACATACGTGACAAGTCATAGTAGAGACTGTCTTGGGACATTGATTGGGGAGCTAATGATACTAATAATAGTAACATAGTCATACTCGGGAGTGGCAACTTTCTTCTTTGGCCACTGAATTAACAAGAAATGATGCAGCTTTAAATTTAGAAAATACCTTTGGATTAGATGAGCAGTTGTGTGATGATTCAGCTAAATGTAAATACTTTAATTAAAAAGTTCTTCCCTTCAGTAAAGGCAGGCTGAACACTAAAAGAGCTAGTTAGTGAAGCCACCTGGACTTGTGAAACTTGGAGGATTACAATAGCTTTAAATTAAAAGGCATGAAAACTCTCTGAAGCATGAAAAGAAAGCGTGCAAGAAAGGGCCCCGAATCTGGTTGGGAAGCTTGTTAATCTTCAGCCTTTGAGCCACTAATGGCACACTCCAACATGAGCAACTCGGAAGAGATCAATGGCAGTGAATTAGTGTTTTGTGGTGGTGTTAAAAGTGTGTTTCAGTGACTACTTAGTCATGTTGGTGTTTGAAAGGTTTGTTGCAAAGCCGTTGTAAGTTGTTTGCCACTGTTGGTTCACCTTTTTTAGGCCTAATTTCATTTGTGTTAGTAACAAAGGTCCTATTAAAAGGAGAGAATCCCTAATTAATACATTCGTTTAGTAATCGTGTATTGACTGAAGTACAAGAAACATTCCGAATTGTAAGACTTTTTGTTTGAATTTCTTCTGGCATTTTTTTCAGAACACAATTAAGTAAGACATTTAATTCATTGACAATCTGAATAAGTGTATGAGATGCCTATTTCTTGCTATATTTCTCTGAAGATTGCCATTATAGCTGTTTTTATTCTTACTGTCTCTTATCACAATGACCATTTTCCTTTAAAACATGGAATTCCTTTCAGTCCCAAATTTGGCATGTGTGAAGTACTGCTCCCCCTGCCCTTCCCCCTAGGCACCCATGTGTCAGTGGAATCTGCAGCAGTGATTACCCTCAATTCATCTCTCTGATAGACTAAAACCAGTGGCTGCTTGCTCTTGTGAGCATGCTAAAAATTGCTGGGATGGTTCATTATGTAGCATGTGCCTCTGACTCGCTTCTACTTAAGCAGTAGAGCTTCATGAAATTTGTGGACTGTTCCATGTCAACAGTACTTGATCCTAAAAATAGTTTATCCCAAAGTGGTGTATTCTATAAAATGGTAGAAACAGGCGTTAATATTTTAAACAAGGACTTCTGCAAATGGGAATTTATTATTTCTAATCACTTTCTCTTATATTTCTAGGTAAGCAATCAAAGTAGAAACATAACTTTTTCACCTTTATAAAAGTTCTGTATTTAAACCCGTAAGAGGGAAGGGATCTGCAGTTTACCTTCTACTGCTTATTGGATTTCCAGCTTTGCTTCTACCAGAATATCAGATCAACTTCTGCAGATATCCTACCTTCTTTGCAGGCCTTCTGGTCTAACTAATTTTCAGGAGGCTGAGCAGAGCAGGGTTTAGTATAGCTCTGGCTGTGTTTTCCTCCCAAACTGCAGGCTTGATGTTTTTTTGTGTTGCCTGTGAATGAGAATGGATGTCTTAAATTCAAGTGCCCTTCATAAATCCTATCCATATCAGTTTTATATCTTTCCCTTCTGATGAAGCAGCAGCTGCAGCAACCTGTTTTGAAGTGATCAAAAACAGCTTTGTGTTTTGTTTCACCAAGGATATTTTGTGTGGTTGAAGTGACTCTTGACATTTGTGCACTTTTTAGTGCATCTCCTTTTTAAAAGCTAAGTACTAATGATAAAAACCTCTGAGCATTTCCACACCTTTCCTGAGCCCTTGCTGAACTCCTATTTTTTTTACCCTACCTGGTGGTGTTTAAATTATGAGTTGTTTTCTGTCAGTCCATTACCTTGAATAGCACTCAGCACAGCAGGATGCTGTTCTTGGTTGGCATTGATGTCTTAGCACAATACAGTTGATAACACACAGCGTGGAGCTGCTTGATCTGAGAAGAATCACTCCTCTCTGGGAGCTTCTGAACTATATTTCCAAATACTGAAGCACAAAACTGGAGTTAATCTTGAAGCTCTCTCACCTCTCAAATTCCCAGATGGAATTAGAAGCTTTCTAAGCTTTTGGTAGGTAATATGCCGGGCAGAAAATTTGAAGCTTAGGGGACAAGGCAGCTTTTATGTAAATTTTGAGAATCTGTGTGTCTCAACAGGAGCAACTCAAATCTTGGAACTAATAAGAAACGGCAAGACCTGGCTGCTTCACAAGCAGTTTAATTTTGACATCATTTGACATAGTACATCCATCCTTATGCAGGATTTTGCTTGAGTGACTTGACATCTGTGACACAGAGGTTTTCCAAAAGGTAGAAGGAGCCATCAGCATGGCAAACTTCCATTCTGAATTGGCAGCTTCAAGTTTTTAAACAACTGAAAATAGCCACAGAATCACCACTGTTGGACAACTTTCTTGATGTACAGCCCTATGCTTAAAGTATAATTGTGCTGGAGTGAATTAGATAGCAACTATAAATTGGAAGGAGCTGGGTGAATAGTAATCGTGACTTGATCCATTGGGAACCAGATTGGAGGATGTTTGTGTTCACCACACTAATATCCAAAGGGTGAAAAAAATAGTGCCTTGTGAGTTTTTCCTTGAACCCATTTTTTCATTTTCTGCACCAACTAGCCAGCAAGTGACGTTTCTGGAGTAATTTTATAAAGTCAGAGGAAACAGATCTGTATCTGTCTTGGCTAGTAAAAATACCACTGTTGCTGTTATTGCCTGTGGTTCTAGTATTTAGAAGAATAAAGATCTTGGGAAATAACTGATCTTCCCAAATTTGATAGCTTTCAGAATATGAAGTGTGCATGTAAGCACTGAAAATTATGGCCTTTTCTTTGTGAAACACTCAAACATGCTTAGGTTCTGATCTTCTGACTGAAGTTGTTATCTTAAAAGAGTCCATGGCACTCTAATTTATTTTTAAAGATAAAATTATTTGTCAAAAGGAAGTAGGAACAGCAAAGTACATGGAAGATTTTTCTTCAGAGTATTGTAAAAGTAAAATAGAAAACCAGTCCAATTACACCTTTGCCACCAGAATCTGCAACAGCTTTTCATGGCAGTCAAGTGATGTAGAGGCTTGTTAGCATCTCTTTATTGCCCTGGAAAAAGTTGTCATCGTTGCTTTTCTTGGGAGACAGATATTCAGGTCAAATAGAAACAATTTAATATATGAAGAGCATCGGTTTATTAAGCAGCTGACAGCATTGGGCTTGAAGAAGTGACTTGTGGTGGCTGCTTTGTGCCACTTCAGTCCTGGTTTTAGCAGTGAATCTGCTGACAAGGGCAGATGCTGAGGAAGGAATGAGTTCCGCTTCCTGGGTGCAGACTGATGGAACTCTGTGTGGGATCTGTGCAGTTTTTTTTCAAAGCATCTGGCGTAAATTCTGTTAATTTAGGATGTTAGCCTGTGTAACCCTTCCTTAACCTTGCATGTTAAAACCTGTGAACTTTTGTTTTATTCCTGGGGGAGATAAATTGTTAAGTCCTTGTGGGCGTTCTGTTTAGCTGCGGAGGGTCAGCCATATGGTGCTGCATCTGCTCTCACTTCTGAAAGGGAACTGATTCTTTATGTGTTTGGTTCTGACTGGTTCTTTGGGTTTAGCTGTTACCATTTAATGCCGTGGGAAAATAGAGCTCCCCATGCTGAGCTCAGTAGAATTTGATAAAGCATTCTACATTAGTTAGTGTTATTTTTAAAGTCATGCTATAATTGAAGATTTGCTTTTTTAGTGTCTCAGTATCGCTCTGAAAATCATAGTGTAAATAGTGCTACTGAACCATTAGGATTAAAAACAGATTCTAAAACTAAAAATAGATTAGCCTTTAAAGTAATAAAAAATCAGTAATCTTCACTGTCAAATTATTTTACCATTTTGTGTCCTTTGAAATGTACGCTGACTGAATTTCTTGGCACTGACTTCTTGCCTGTGATAGATAGCATGTTCTAATATTGAACACTAGAATTACTGCTTTATTTCTGTAAGGCCATGCAAGTGTATTATGCACAGCCATTCTGTAATGGGTGATCTCTGTAGACATGTAATTCCTAGGATAACGTGATAATTAAATAGCCCTTGCTTATCCCATTAACCCAGGGCAAACTCAGTATGCTAGAGCCAGATGAATGCAAAGCGACTTTGCTGTTCCTGGGCTCCAGCTAGGGATTTTTTTTGCTCGTCAGTGCCTACATTTGTTCCAAGGAGTCCACCATTTGATGTTGGGTCTTGTGGAGGTCTTTCCCCCCAGGTAATGCCCTGAACAGCCTCCAACTCGGGGTTTAAATTACCATGAAATTGCTGTGGACCTCTTGCTTTCTAAAGATAGTCTGAAAAGAGACAGTTTTATTGATGTGATTTCATATATATTTCAAACAGATATAGTTAAACCTGTTGAAGAAGACTGTAGCTTCTCTTTATTTGGGATCATGACTAGTTTATTTGGTTTAGCGAGGCTAAATGGGGCTAATCAGCTTTAAAGGAAAATAAGCAGATTTTTTATATAGAAATGAATGTCTACATAGCTCTGTGCTGGTTAAACCCTATTACCTTCAATAACATCTAGTAGTATTAAGTAACATACAAGCAGATACTTATAATGCTTATATTCTTGGGGTTTTAATTTTTCTCTTTTTAAGGTTAATCCCTTATTTCCAGATTAATCTTTCTCGGTGCCCATCTCCATCTTTCTCTAAGGTTTCTCCCCACCACTGTGCCAGCCTTCTTGCTTAGGAACCTGCTAGTTTTGCTGGCTGTGGCCCACCCTGCAGTGCCTCCACCTGAACTGGGTGTTCCTTATTTACTCCTTGTAGGCACAAGGAGCCCTCCAGTCTCTTTTCTTGAAAAACATCTTAAACCGTGTTCTTCCTAAGTTACTGAATCCAGTTGTCATGTACCCCTGCTAACCCTGACACAGATCTGAGGGGGTGTGTGGGTTTATTTCAGAAGTCACGAACTAACATTTTCTTAGAAGCTTGAGAGCGAATAAAAAAGCCTTGTTCTTCTGGCTGAAGATGGGTCTCCTTTCCTGGTTTTAATTACATCCTACATCTCAGAGAATGCGTTGGAAAATGTATTGGAGGAGTTGTCTTATGTCCTTGAACACACAGCTGAGGAACAAAGCAGCTGGAGAGTGGGTAGTTCTGTAAACAGGAACAGATACAATGTGCCGGGGATGATGCATTTGCTGCAGCAGTTGAAATGATGAGCAGCAAGTCCTGTGTACAATTGCAGGCTGGTGAGAATCTGCCAAAATATTTGGTTTACTCTGCACGACTCAGGTAACGGCTTGTTGGTTCTTTTCAATTGAAGGTATTTCAGTTACCTACTGAGTAAAATGGCCAAGCTGTTATTGCAGGGACCTGCCATCTTTGTTTACCTGACTGAGTCATGTATCGCATATGTCTTGAATTAAAACCCAGAGAAGGTTTAATAAAATGAAATCTGCCTTTCTTGCATCTTTCACCGCTACTAACTATTCCTTCTGGTCCCCAGGCTTGACAGGGGACCAGCGAACTTACCATGGGAAGGAGAATGTGGACTCGAGGCACAGTCGAGGGAGAGGAGGAGAGACCACCCGCTTCCACACCGTCAACGTGGCACAGCCTGTCCGATTTAGCAGTAAGTTGCAGACTGGGAAATCTGGGCCATCTTTCTGCTAATTAATTTAGAAATTTAGGCTATTTTAAAATGAAAAAGTAGTAGTCTTTTCTCTTGCATAGCTTTTTGACCAAACGTTGACATGTAATGCTATTTCAGGTGATTGTGCATTTCTTTTGTATGTGTCCTGCTATATTGCATGGTTTATGTAGCAGACCAGTACATGTAAAGAATGCTACTTCCTTATTAATCCTGGTTTTGTGAAACCAGGGTTGCAATTTTCTGTTATAACTCATTGCAGTTACAGAAAACTGAATAAAGAGGCTTGAGAACAGAACTGTGAATTGAAATGAACAGAAAACAGTTTCTGAATTTTAAGTTTCTTAGGTAATGCAAAATTAATAGTGCAGATGCAGGTGCTAACATCATATTTCACGTCTGTTTTAAATGTCATCTTCCTCTCCTGCGATTCTCTCTATTAGTCACCCATCACCTCCAAGAATGTCAGTCAAAAGCCTGTGGGCCTATTTAATCCAGAAATGCCTCAAGGCTTTTGTTTCAGGTTCCCTCAGTTGAGTTAATTGAGAGAAAGCAGAGACAGCAGTTCACATCATCACCTTCTTACTTCCTAAAGATCTGCCTTACAGTGATTTTTTTTCCAAAGCAACCAGGAATTTCCCCGGAACTCCTGTCGTCTTTAATGATTGACTCTGGGAGCAGGATTATGTGAATACTCTTGAGACTGTAAGAGTAGGCTGAAAACTTCACAGCAAGTTGGATGTATTGCTAACCACCTAATAGAAAGACACAGTCATTAAACTAGGGTGTTTGTGCTGCTTGTTTTTACTTGGATTGATCAAATTTATTGGTTTTATAAAGAAGTGCAGGGAAATATCTTCGACAGTAGATGGTCGGTCTTAATCAAAGATTTTAAAGGCTGTGACAATGTGATGGAACTTTACTAGAAGCTTCATCTTTTTAAAAATGTGGAAAAAAAAAGAACGTTTATCAGAAGCTGTAGTAAAGTAAGTCTTCAGGGATCTGTAATGTCCTTCACCTGCGGAGGTGAAGCGTACACACTGTTGTGTGTATGCGTCCCAGTGATTACTGATGAGGATGCATTATCTTAAAGATCCTAATTTGGGGGGAATGGTTTCCCTTCTATTCTTCATGTTTCCTAGGAAAGTGCCCAACAGGATGGCACCACTATGAGGGCACAGCCAGCTGTTACAGGGTGTATTTAAATGGGGAGAACTACTGGGACGCTGTGCAGACATGTCAGCGGGTGAACGGATCCCTCGCCACCTTCACTGCAGACCAGGAACTGAGGTTCATCCTGGCACAGGAGTGGGACTTGGAAGAAAAAACATTTGTAAGGAAGGACCAGCGTAGGTGAGTAGGAAGAAAAGGACAAAGATCTCATGTTACAGAGAATGGTTTCTGCGTGGTACAAATGCTGGTGGTTCAGTTTGTGTAGAAAATCTAATGGTAAAGTTGACATCAGGTGAATAACCCAGTATGAACATGCTGGTTGGCTACTTGGCAGTGGCCCATCTGCAGTTTATGTTTTAATTAGTATTAACAGATAATTCAATTCAGCAGAGTCTTTTTATCTTCAGCTTGTCTTAGCAATGTACAGGTATTCTTGAACTACATCAGGGAAGGTGAATTTAACAATGACTTTGCTGCTGCATTGCCTTCTCTAGAAATAATTTTTAAAATTTTTCAACAAGATTTTGGTTTCCATGAAGTACCTGTAGCGCTAACAAAGATGGCAACTTTGAGGTAGGAATGAAGTAAAAAGGCATTTTGAGTTGCAACAACTACGTTTGGGTGGCTTTAGATAATTCATTCTGTTAGTTCACAACAAACAATTCCTTCTTTTTCTGCCTGTGGGTTTTTTGTCAGACTCATGGGCTGCCATGACAGATCACCAGGAGTGGCTCAATAATGGTGTATTTCTGTCTCTGGAGAGTTAAATGGTTTGATCCAGAACAGTCTGACCTAAGTTTATGTTTAGAAATACTTGACTTCTGGATGCTGCTGTGTGATTTTTGGGTTTGAGATACTGAAGTGCTGCCATGACAACAGAATAAGGTGCTGCGTATAAGTAGAAATAAAAGACAGCCAGTTATAATTTGTTAACATAGAAAACTACCAAATATTTTATCAAGTATTTTCCTCTGTTCCTCAACTGTAGTCTCTCTACATTGCCAATGTATGGGCCAGAAAGATAAGGAAAAAAGTCATCAGAATGTTTTGAAAATTATCTTTTACTTATGATGACATTGGAAGGTTCTGTGAAATTTAATTTGTTAATGTGGTTTTGGCCTGTATTTGCAGAATGTAACTTAATTTGTTTTGCAGGTTCTGGGTGGGATATCAGTATGTGATCACCAATCGAAATCACTCTCTGGAAGGTCACTGGGAAGTAGCTTATAAAGGTAGGTCTCTCAAATTACTGCTTAAATCAGTGCCCATGGAAACTATATTAAAGCATGAATATGATTTGCAAGAACAACATGACTTCTTTCACTGATAGTGTTAAAAGCTGAACTGCTTCACTTTACAGTGTAGAAGTGGAAGAGTTTAATACTCAATACATTTCTTATTTTAAAGTTTAGGAAGTTTTATGGGTTTTCGCACTGCTGTGGAAAGAACATGTTCCAGTTTATTTGGGCTTTCCCCTTGATTAAGATAGAGAAAGGAAACTACTCTGTAATTTCTCATTCTTTGTGGTGAATGTTTAGGTGAACTGCTGATTCCTGATTCTAGTTTTTGCAGACTAGTGTAGCATGTTTGGAGGTTTCGGCTTTTCAAAAATTGGTAGAATTTTATATACTAAAACAACATGCTTGAATTTTGCAGAATTTACCCGTATTTTTTCTTTTTGAAGTATTTCAGGTAGTTTACTTGTCAGAATTTGCATAATCCCAGAAATATATCACATTTTATATGAAAAACTGAACATTAATTTGATGGGCGTCACTGGCTAAACCCTTTCAATTGCAAAACAAGCAGCTCCCTCTGCTGAAAATGCAAAGTTATGTTTCTACACCTTTTATTTTTAACTAATTCAGTTGATAGATTAAAGTCATAATACGAACTTCTGTGTTGCCTGTCTAATTGCTGTACTGCTTTAGATAATGGAAAATTTAAAACAAAGGTGGTTTTTTTTAAGCATCAGCACTGTGAATTCCAGTGTAGCATTTGGAAACTAATCTGAATAGTTTTTTTTCTCATACATAGTTTTTGGTATCCATGGAAAATCTGGAAGGAAAACTTTCCTTTAGGTACAGACACATAATTATGATCAGAATTTTCAAACAGTTGGGTCTTGAAAAATACTTCTTTTGACACATGAATACAAAGATTCTCCTTAAAAGGACCTTTCTTTGCTCTTTGGAAAGCTGACTGCACTGCCATCTGCTGACAGAGTGGTCACAACAGGGAGGCACAAATTACAGAAAAATCATCGTAACTGTATCATTAGTTTTATTTAATTTCATGCATTATATAAATTTAAACCTTCTCAATACCATATAACCTTCTGTTTTCAAGCTTTATATTTAATATAGAGATGCCTCTATGAAATAAAGTACATAGTAACATTCAGGAGTTTGTGAAAAACTTTTCTTAGACTTGTATTGAGGCAGACTCTGAATTCCTAATACCTGTTTGAAAAGTGATTTAGGGTTCTGTAGCTTGAAAATTTTAATTTATTGTTGGGACATGTGGAACATAAGTCCTCCAAAAAATGCCCTCAACACCTTTTGCAGTGGTTGGAGCCCATCAGGATACTGTTTATGAGTTGGAAGGAGCAAACTGTGGATGCCCCAGTGCATCCCCCCAAACATGGGAACGGCTCTGCAGGGGCTGCATGGGTGGATGCACATCTTTGGAAGCACTGGTGGGTGCATGGAGTGCCAGGCACAGGATTGCTGTGTGGGTTCTTGCTCCGCTGGTAGCAAGTGTGACCAAACTCAGTGTGGTTTGAGGAGGTGTATAACTATTGTCAGGCAAACCCCATGGGACTCTGAAGCAGCATTTGTGGAGACGTTGGAGTATCACTTCTCCTGGTTCAGAGTGACAGAATTACCCAGTACTTTGAAAACAGCAGCTTCTTTTCTGTGTGAGTCACCCCTTCCCTCCCAGCTGTTTGCCTTCCCCCAGAGCAGTGTTGCTAATGGAAGCTGAAGCTGGAGGGCTCTTTGTATTGGAGTTGGCGTGCATGAAGTGAGTGATGTTACACAGCCTTTCTAAAGCTTTGCATGCCCACAGGCTGCTTATGCCAGTGTATCTTGTTCCAGGCTCTTCAGAAGTGTTTTTACCCCCTGACCCTATCTTTGGTACGGCTATGTCTGAAAAGGAAAACGTTCTTTGTGCCCAGCTCCAGTGTTTCCGTTTTCCTACCCTCTGGCACCGCGGTTTACACAGCTGGTATGCTGAAAACTGCTATGAGAAATCTTCATTCCTCTGCAAAAGGAGTAAGTTGGGTTCAGTTCAGTGTTAACTGTGTTGTGTGTGTTTAAATATGCATATAACAAATATCTGGAAATTGTTTCATTACCCTTTCTAATTTTTGCCCAGTGAATTAAAAACAAAAGGGTGGAGTTATATTTCTGCTTGATTTTAATAAATAAGAGCATCATAATGTGTGGCTGTCACACAGTACAGAGTTTTGCTAAAAAATCATTAGGCAGCAGTATCAGCCCCAAAATAAACTTGGGGAAAAAAAGTTGTTTGTTTGTTTTTTTTAAACTACTTTATTAGTAAACATTGCTCTTAAGTTATTAATTTCACATTAAAATGAAGAAACACTTATTTCTGGTTTATTTTGAGTATAGCAAATTCTACTAAATTCTTTCCAGCCAATTATTAGAACTAGAAAGGAAAGACAAGTGGAGCCCACTGACTTAAAAGTGGGGAGAAAAAGCTTTTGTTCTGTATCTTGCATTTCTGAACTCCGAAAACCTTGATACCAACAGAGGTATTTGCAGTATTATCAGGTAATCTTAAACATTAAGATTAGATCTAGATGGTGCTTCTTTGCAAGGAGAAAAGTTGTTTAATTTGAGGGTCCGAAAGGGTGCAACTGACTGCCAGGGAAGTTGTGCAGCCTCTCTCCTCAGAGGTTTTCATGACCAGATTAGATAAAACCCTGAGCAACCCGTTGGGACCTCATGGCTGACCGTGCTTTGATCAAAGATTGAGCTGGAGACCTCCTCAGGTCTCTTCCAGTCTTAACCCCTGTGAAACCTGCCAGCTGAGCCGTGCATAGGGTGGAGGGGACAGGCCGTGCTCCCCGAGCAGCCGTTCCAGCTGCCAGGTCCCAGCACTGTTTTCCCTCTCTGGTTTTGGCACCTGCCTTTAGGTCAGTGGGCAAAAGGCAGCTAAGCTTCCCCTGCTGGGCAGGGATCAGGATACTGCTAGGACAGTGGAAGTACTATGGCTTCCTTTTGAAGTCCTGGCCTGTTAAAAGTGTCCTTCAGGTTTGGTCTAGAAAAGATCCAACTTTTCCTAATACCAGAAAAGAGGAAGGGAGCTGCAGCAGGCTTTGGCAGTGAAGATCAAGCTTCTCAGACCACTTGCTTTCCTCTGTCTTGGAGAGGATGCTTGAAAGTGTGGCAGTTCCATTAAATACCTAAAACTCACCTTGTCAGTTTTGAGCTGAAAATCATCCCTGTGTCCCTGGAGACCATCCATTATCTTCCTCACTCCCTGGAGATCCCTTTTCAAAGTTCTTTGATGTAAAGGCCTGGATTTTAACTGGTGGTCTGCTTATGTTTATAAATCACTTAATGCAACAAATGAAGCTGGATTCCATGGATATTGATGTGCCTTTCTGTTCTAGGCCAGACTTGTGTTGATATCAAAGACAACATTGTCGATGAAGGCTACTATTTCACTCCCAAAGGGAATGATCCCTGTTTGAGCTGCACGTGTCACAACGGTGAACCTGAGATGTGCGTGGCTGCTCTGTGTGAGCGGCCCCAGGGGTGTCAGCAGTATCGCAAGGACCCCAAGGAGTGCTGCAAATTTACCTGTTTAGACCCAGGTAAGACTCTACTGCTACAGTTTTGTCAGTAAAAATTAGTTGAGTGCTCAACTTGGGTATCTTTGGGTATAGCTTTGTTTGAAACAACACATCCTTGCAGTGCCTCTGCATTGCTGGGTACAACCACCCTGTGGGGAAAGGTCTCCAATCATGGGAAAGGAAACACTTCAGACTGTGGCTGGTAAAAATGAGTTATCCCTGATGCTACTTAGAAAGGAGAAGCAGTAGTTTATTTTCAGTATGGAGAGGGACAATACTGTGGGTTTTTAGTAGAGCATCTGGTACATTTCCTTTGTCATGTTTTGTTGTCATGAAAACAAAACACTTTTCTCTTGAGCAGTAATTAAGCATCTTTTTCTGGTCATGAGCATATTTGTGTGTGTGGAAGTTTGCATTCAGGGATAATGTGGGAAGCAGAGTTTTTAAATTATACAGAGTTTCAGTAATAATCAGGACCTACAATGTTGGTTATTGGATTTGGCATATCAGTGCAGGTTTTTGTTTTGGATCGATCAAGTCAATAAAGTTGACTTTGAACTGTTTGTCAGTTACTGTTTTGGGGTGCAGATTTTGGGGGGGTTATTTTTCTGTACAGAGTCTTGTGAAAAGAAATGTAGCTTACTTGGAGTTTACTGTGAGGGTGGTCAGATACTGGAGCAGATTGATTGTGGAATCTCCTTCTGTGGAGATATTCAGTGCCTGATTGGACTCTGTCCTGCACAACCTGCTCTCGCTGATGCTGCTTGAACAGGGGTTGGACTAGGTGATCTGAGGATGTTGCCTTTAACCTCAACCATTCTCTGTGATACTGTTTTTTTGGTATTTTAAAAGAACCTGATCTTATCTGAGTGCATTAAGAAACTATTGTTCTGAACCCCTGCAGATAGAAGCTCAGCTCTTCCCATCAGAGGCTTGTATTTCAATCTGTTACAAATAAAGGAGTGCTTATTGACTTCCAAATTTGCAGTCTTATTGCTCTTAACTAGAGAAGTTGATCATTAAAGGCCACTGGCTCTCCTTGTGTCACATTTATTCTGAGGGTTAAGCTTAACAGATGTTCTCAGCTAGTGTGGCAGGTCTGTTGGTGAAAGAGTGGGGAAAAAGCAGGAGTCTTCCTCCCACTCTTATCAGCTGAGTTAAGACTTAGGCTTCACTTTTTTTATCTTCAGGAACAGTGTCAGCAAAGCATCATCCAGCAGACAGGATAAGATGACCCGGGATAACCTCGTGTCGTGTTCTTTAATCCTTGCTTATTGCTGTGGGTCTTAACTATTTCATGAATACTGATTTGAAGAGTGTATTTTACCACATCCTTTCTCATCCTTAAGCTCTTCTTCCGTACTGTTGCTAAATGAGACTGTTTCATTATACTCTTGCTTGAAGTGTTCTGGTGGTTTTTTTAGTAACTTAGTTTTTGAAAGAGGAGTTATCAAGCAGTCATCCAAGTTCTTTCATCATAAAGTTACTTCAGCTAGTGATAAACACTAAAAATTTTAAATTAAACATTTCAGTTTTCCTTCTGGGTGGTAATAAATGACTATTCCAGATGACAAAAATTAATGAATTACTTTCTTTAATCAGCATGTATTTATCTTTGTCCATTTCTTTCATATATCTTCCTTAAGCTCTGTTGCAAAGGAAAGAAAACAGTTTACTAATCAACAGTAAATAAATTAATCACCCAAGGAGAGACCTGGGGGAAATAAATGCTGCTGTTGGGTTGGCAGGTAATCAGCCCTTGTAGCGTGAGTGGGTGAGCAATGATTACAAGTGGTAACAAATATTACTCAAGGACTTGGTAGTAGGGGGATTTTTCAGTGGTAGGAGTAAGCTGAGCAATGACAGCTATACTCCCTTAAAAGATGCTTCTCCTCATTTAATGAAAGATAAATAGCAGAGGAATATTTTGAAACCAAGGTAGTCTGTCTATTGCTGCTCCATAGTTGTGGTAGAAAATAATTTTTCTGTTGTGGCTCTTGTTTAGATAGACCTGCAACTGTGAAAAGGTAGTAGAAGAAATAAAATACTTGGAAAGAACTGATGTGCAGAAGCTTTTCTAGTGACTAAACTGGTGCAGTTACAGGGTACTACTATACTCAGTGTAAAAACAAGTTTTCTGAAATAATTTGTTCTGGTTTTTTGTGGGCTTCAGGTGTCTTTGGTGGTCTCAATCCCACCCTGTAGTCCATGCCCATTTCCTGCCACTCATTCTTGCACCTGCACTGTACTGTGATATGGTTCTTTCTCACAGAAAAATGCTGCCCTATCTCTACCTGGCCCCCCTTCTCCAGACAAACCTTGTTCTTTCTCATGGCACGTTAATACCAATAGTCCTTGGTTATTACCAACAATTCTTGTCTGTTATTACTAACAGTCCTTGGTTGGCTCCACAGCCACCTGGTTATCAGTGTTTGAGACATACACATGAGCCCCTTATCTAGGAATTGAGAGATCAAAAGGATCTCACTTTGGACTGCTGTTTATAGGGTCACAAGAGAATGGGCTTTTTCATAGTAATTTTCCATCCTGGGCACAGTTTGAGTCAGTAACTTTCTTTGAAGGTTCAATAACAAAAATACCCCTCCACTTGGGTTGTTATTCAGGCAAGAAAAATAAGTTTCCAAGGCTATTCATTAAAAAACAGGTGTTCATTGGACACCTGTTAGTTCCTGGGGACAGACAGTGTTTCTGATAAGCTCAGGAGGGCTTAGTNTCTAGGAATTGAGAGATCAAAAGGATCTCACTTTGGACTGCTGTTTATAGGGTCACAAGAGAATGGGCTTTTTCATAGTAATTTTCCATCCTGGGCACAGTTTGAGTCAGTAACTTTCTTTGAAGGTTCAATAACAAAAATACCACTCCACTTGGGTTGTTATTCAGGCAAGAAAAATAAGTTTCCAAGGCTATTCATTAAAAAACAGGTGTTCATTGGACACCTGTTAGTTCCTGGGGACAGACAGTGTTTCTGATAAGCTCAGGAGGGCTTAGTCCAAGTGCAGTTTGTCAAGGCTGAGGTCTAATGAGCATTTCTCAGATCATAGTGCAGCCTGCAGAGGGGGAATGCACCACCAGAATCCATCCCACGACTAAAGTCAGCTTCTCTGGGCCTCTACGCTGATGTGTGTATTTTACTAAAGTCACTTTAGTGTTACTGACAGCCTTGAATAATCTACAGCGATCATGGAGTTGGCCTTGCCATAAGATGGAGGAGGAGCAGGGGCAGGTCTGTGGTGTTCAGGAGGGTGTGCTGGTTGGGAGGTGTGTGACTGCATCGGTTGAAGTTGAACTATCTGTCAGCGATAGTTGCTAAAAGGTTTGACAGCACCCAGGCTTTTGTGCCGCGCAGCCGGATCTGAGAGGGTGTCATGTTGGAGCTTTATGCGTAGTGCACTATTAAATGCATTTCTTGTTGCCAAGAAAGCGTTGCGTAATAAATGCCAGCCTGCTAGCCATGTACTGGAACGATATAAATTAGGTGGATTTTTCTGTTACTAGCATGTGTAACAAAGTAGTACTTAAAATTTTTGTGAGGCTTTTAGCCTTCTCTTATAAGGAATCTTCGATAAAACTTCAGTTGCTGTTAGTGAAAGGAAAAGTATGGAGGGAGCTCTTGCAATTGGAGTGGGTGTGGGAAAGGAGAGGTGGCCAGGATCTGGCTGATTCCTCTGGGAAGTGGCCCTGCAGTGACTGGGAAGAGGGGCCCTACCTGCTGGTGCTTGTGTCCTGCAGCAGCAGGTGACCCGGTTGTGAGGCCACCTCATCTGTTTCTTGCCCACCCCTAACCTGGGTGTTATTTCTCATTCAGAACTCTTTAATGGGAACTTGGTGCAAAGAACAGAGTACATCATCTTTGGTCATTTTTCTTTGTGTGGAGTACCTGTGTGTGCATGTGCTACTTAGGCATAGCCAAGTGTGAGTAGTTGAATTGTGAAAAATTAATACTTCTTGTGCCTGGTACTGGGAGTACCGTCGTAATTTGCTCACAACAGCCTTCTCAGCGTAGATCTGGTTAGCAATGGGCTAGAGCTCTCCAAGTTCTAAGCTCCTGGGTCTGTTTCTTCTTCTGCCACTTGCTTTTGGTATGACTCTAGGAAAAGGTTTAATTCCCATTCACCTTAATCTCTTCAGTTCCTGAGTGATGATTACCATGTTCCTATCACTTAGTGGTGCTAACCAATGTTCTGGTGACATGTGGAATTTAGATAACCACATCTGGGTGACAATGACAATGTTTAGAGGTTTTTTTTTAGTGGAAATGGAAGGGTTAAGAAGCCCAGAAGTTACGTAGTGTATAGATATGCCAGTTCTCAAGCCTTTTCCTCTTTAGTATCATCATTAGCCATGCCAGGGGAACAAGTGGATGTGCAAAATGCCGTTAACCTTTCTTTTTTCCAATTTTCGGAGGCTCAAAGCCTCAACGGTTTGCCCCTTTTCCTGAAGAAGATATTCTTAGAAACTTTCAGATCTTCTTGCAGTAAAAAGATAAATCACCTGATGATTCATGATTTTCTTATATATTTGAAATATGGAGAAGTGTTAAACCAGGCTAATGAATCTCCACTCTGCATTTATCTCTCCGTTACTGACAGAAGAACATCAAGAAAAATGAATCTTGAACAAAAATAACCGGCTGTTTTTATATGTTTTGTGTAACAGATGGCAACAGCCTGTTTGACTCAATGGCCGGTGGAATGCGTCTGATCGTGAGCTGCATCTCCTCCTTCCTCATCCTCTCTCTGCTGCTCTTCATGGTCCACCGGCTGCGCCAGAGGCGGAGAGAGCGCATAGAATCTTTGATTGGAGCAAACTGTGAGTATCAACTCTCACCTTGTGCTTATCGTTGACACATTGATGTATGCAAAGGTGAGAAATGTCATCGTCTTGCTTGACTCTGTATCTTGGTAGGTTCTTCAAACTTGAACTTTTTTAGTGGATAATGGAAGAATATTTTTGTTTGTATGTGGCCCAAATCTGAAATATCTTCTGTGTGAACAGTGTCCGTAGTTTGGAGAGGTTAGAGTCAAATTTAGATGTGATGCAGGACAAACAGACTGGGAGCAGGTGGGCCTGGGTATTGTTGTGTAACTGCAGCAAGTTGACTTGTATGGGTTATGTAGACTTTTCTAGGTCTTCAGGAGACATGAGTTCCTGGGGTGTGAAAAGTGGAAAAAGGTGTTGAGATCTGACTTAAACTGAAGAAGGCAGCACGGGATAAAGTCACTTACTCCTTTTCCTTCTCTTGAAACAGTGCACCATTTCAACCTGGGCCGCAGGATGCCTGGTTTTGATTATGGTCCCGATGGTTTTGGAACTGGCCTTACTCCACTGCATCTTTCAGACGATGGGGAAGGTGGAGCATTTCATTTCCACGACCCACCTCCACCCTATACTGCTTACAAGTACCCAGATATTCAACATCCCGATGACCCACCTCCTCCTTATGAGGCTTCTGTCAATCCAGGCAGCATCCTTTGTTCCACTCCAGGTACGCGGGCAATAATTTCTCTTTTCTCCCACTTTTTCACTTTGGCTGGAGGATAGATTTTTATTTTTTTAAGCTATAATCATGTGTTTTAGCAATTGTGATGAGAAAAGACATTTTACAAAAAAATCTCCAATTTCTGTGATGGAGAAGTCTTTTGTTAAAATGTATCATTGAGCTTGATTTTTCTCGAAGATTCTTTGAATCACCTAAATTTTCAGTGGAGTCCAGTCTGTAAGCAGTTTACCTCTTAAACCTTACCTGTTTTTGAGCCTTACCTTGGATGGATTAGCTGGTTACATTTTTTCTACCATGTTGATACCATTTTTGGCCCTTTGAAGATAGGTTGATAGAGTTTGATATTAAGAAGTAGAACAAATGTCAAGTACAAGAGATTTTGGATGAAATGTATCCAGCCTCTTCTCTCCTCCCTGCTTTCCCCACCCACACCCCCCAAAAATTGACCAAAAATACCACTCTCTAATGATTCACCCAGTGCTCTTCAGTTTTGCAGCTGTGATATTCACATACTGTAGAAATCATTCCAATTTGGGATTTTATAGCAGGATATTTCACAAGATAAGTGAGCCTGATTAGTGTAAGCATCTTATTTATATGTCAAAGTTTTATTTTTGTTACACAATTTTCCTCTTTTGCAGTCTCATCTTGTTGTGCATTACCGCAAAACCAGGAACAACTCAGAGCTTCCAGAAATACAGATTGTAAACCTGTTTGGGAACGTGAAATGATAAATTTCACGTCCTGATTCTGCTTGTTTTTTGTCCTTTGCAGATGGAGTTCTTTCTCAGACTGTGCAAAGCAGTCCTCCATCACTAGGAAACTGTGATGTATCCCCACAACTTACAGAGGGATCGCTTCCTCCCTCAGTTGGTTCTCCTCCAGTGGAGCTGGAAGACTCTGCTGACAGCAGCACCTTTCTTGTCCCTCCTGACACACCCATAAATGAAAACACCCCAGCAGAAACTTTGACAGGCAGCCGTCACAGCCACTGTTCCCTCAACACCATTGTATAAAGGAGTGAAACGCCCAGCACCGGTCAGAGAGTTTTAGCAACTGTTTGCACAGACAAACACTAATCCGTGGCTTGAACTTCAGAAGGAATCTCCACTTTGTTTTTCAAACACTGCTTTTATGTTCTAGATTAGGATCGTGCCTCTTGTTTTTTGGCTGTCATTATTCATTCACTAATCAATTTGTCCTGTAAATATGGATTGTATAACTGCTCTTTTTTTCCATTGGCTATGGAAAGGAGAGCAGAGAATTCCTTTGACTTCTAAGGAGGTGAAAAGTATGGGTAGCTTGGGTTGTTTTTTTTTTTTCTTAACCTGAGAGGAATCAAAATCTACATCAGAAAAAAGCTGCTTGGATTTGGCTGGATACCACTGGACCCAGGAAACAGACAATGGAAAAGGAGGGTAGGGGCAATCACTGTTCAAGCAGAGAAGATGGAGCTGCAGGGGAGGGGGCTGGGGGCCTGTTTTACGGAGTGGGACACATGCCACCAAGAGTTAGACTGTGTAAAACACTTGGGGTTTTGATCTACCTTGGTCAGAACACCAGAGGAACTGGAGGAGGAATGGTCTACGCAATATGCGACAAGTGGGTACTGAGAAAACCGGGATTTGCAATTACAATTATTTCTTGTTGGTAGCTGCAAAATCTCCTATTGTTGGATAAATTTCTGGCCCACAAAGAAAACTGGGTCTGTGTGATGTCCCTTTGGTAGAACCCTCACATGTGTTAGGAAGTACTTTAGGGAAGAGATGGGGAGCAATTAACTTGGATGCAGTCTGAGTTCACTGTATGAAGCCCCTGTTTGTTCTAATCCCATAAGGAAGATTAAGGTATTTTCTTTCTAGTTTAACTTCTTTACAGTGAACAGTTGCACAAAACTGGCCTGGATAAAAGACCACTGTTCTTGCTTTTCTTATTGCATGCTATATTTAGCATGTGTGTTCACTCCCCTTCATTTCACTTCTTTACAGTTCTACAAATACCACTTAAAAATGGTGATCAACATGTACTATACGTGATGTTTAATTCTAATTGGACACGTTTTCCTTATCTCAGTCCCATAAATAGCCAACCCTGTTCCAGATATTTCCCCTGTGCCACCCAAACTATTTATCCAGGTCCCACAAGGGGTTATAATGAGGTTAGTGTACTTAAATCAATAAAGCAGTTTGCTTCAGTCTGATATGTCATCTTAAATTTCCCCCTTGTATTGAACTCTTTAAGCTAAGTTAATTTACAGATGGCAGAGATTCATTCAATCCCTCACGAAACCCAAAGTCAAGCACTGTTGGTTTTGATAATGAGTACAAAATAATCTTTACAGCCAATTTTAAATTTAAGTTTGGATTTCAGTGTACAAATAATTTACCCTTTTCCCCCATCCTCCCATTGCCTCTGCTTCCTCTTGACTTACTGTAACAGTCAGCAGATGAAATGAATTTTAAGGAATTTGTAAAGAATGCCTCTTGTGAGTGGTCTCCTGTTACCTTATGAAAGGTACAAGCCTAGAGGGACAGGAAGAAAACACTGCATAGGGGTGTGTATGTGATCTATTTTTCTAGTAATGATGAGAAATCATACTTGTATGACAAATCCTAACCCACTGTTGTGGTTTCCCAGTGCAGCTGACTCTTTCCCCATGGAATATGCTGCTACTTTCTATTCCCTGTCTTGCCTATAGGCTTATACTGTACTTGGGGATTGGTCTTGACAATTCAACTCGTTTTGCACAGAAAACTGTGAGTTTTGTTATTGAGGTCGTATCTGGTGTCTCGGCACGCAGACACTTGCAAACAGGCCTGACTCCATCGGAGAGCTGAATCACAGTTCTGGGGAGCGCTGCTGGCACGCGAGTGGGAGGAAGCGCTGCTAGGAAGCCTCTCCGCCCGGAGCCCTTCCACCGCCCCGTCTGCTCTCTGCTGGGCCTGGCTCCAGCAGCACTGGTACGAAACAAGAGGAGCAGTTCTCCACCCTGTGGGATCTCTGACCGAGTCCTCCTCCGAGTTCCAAGTCCTGGTCTAATGAAGTGGATGGATAGCAGTAGTCAGAACCATGCGTACAAATTATTGAGCATTTCTGAAGTATGAAAATAAAGCGGGTTTTGTGCATTTTTGAGCACATTCATACGTTTTATACATTGTATGTACTGATTTTTCTTTAGTTTTATAGGTACGAATGCGTGTGTGTGCGTGTGTTTCTCTGGGTGGTGATATATATATATACACACACATATATATATATCTCTCTCTCTATATATACATACTGTAGACAGTAACCTTTGTGCTGCGTCCAGCTAGGTGAAGCTAAGCACTGAGATAGAAACTAGGCTCTAGGGTTAATACTTCTCTCGAGCTGGCTACACTCTGTTGTAGGACAGGCTGTGATAGTGTACACTTAAATAGGATGCAAAGTCTATGCTACTACAATCTGTTCCTGAAAAATATTTTGTTAGCAGTGCAAAATAGAAAATTTCCAATTTCTTTTGAAGCCAGACAGAATATTTGTTCATCGTAGTATCCTAGCGCAATAACAAAAGGCCTTTTGGCTTGGTTCAGTCTCTGAAGCTGTGTTTTGTGGCTGAGGTGAACAGATACCTTACCTCACACTTCTCCTAACACTGCAGGAATCTGTTCAATATTTTTGTATTTTACTTTTGGTTCTGTGGTGAATTTTATTTGCAAATAAGCTCTGTTACAACTGGCAACTTCATTGTGGCTCCTGGTTGTAGCTATTCCAAATGGAGGCTTCTTTGTAGAAGCCTCAGTGTGATATTTTCCCCATTGCTTCTGAGCCTTTCCCATTTGTATATTGGCAGGAGACTGCTATTTTCTCTGTTTTCTCCTATCCTTCATCTTAACTGTAAACAAGGGAAATTCTGCCTTGAATGGAGCAGCTCACTAAGTACAGCTCATTTACCTCTCGGTGAGCTTCTAATTTGGCAATAAAATTGTCTTTTTGTTTTCCCTTTTCAATGTAGCTTTTTCACACTGAGTACTTTCTCCTGGAGTAAGAGCCTTTGTAGCAGAAAATGTCCCAGCTACTCAGACTTCTGGACCAACTGGGGAAGAGTTACGTTTTCTTGACAGCAGTGGACTCCTCAGCAAACCTTCCTTGCCCTTGGCAAGGTGACTGGTGGGCAGTTTGTCCCGAGTGCCAATTACAGAGGGCTGGTGCTTGCCCAGGGAAAACCTCTCTGCTTTGATTGCCATTAGATTGATGAGGTGTTTGGAGTTACTCTCTGCATTGATTTTTTCCCCGCTGCCGTTCACATCTCTGGATGTTTTTCTTAACAACTGATGCATCCTCAATGTCTCTGCAGCCCCAGCAGGGAGATGGCATTGCCACATGGTTTCCAGCAGCACGTGTGAGCCCAGGGTGTGTTTTTCTCGGGATGTCCTTGACCGCAGTCGTTGTCCCAGCACTCGGTTCCGTGCAGGGCTGGTCTTGTCCCATTGTGGCCTCGGACAAAGCGGCTCCTCAGCTTCCCTGTACTGTGGTGCCATATTGAGGTCTCTGCTGTTCCCTAAGAGCAGCCCCAGACACTCTGGTTTGTCAGTGATGCCCATCCACATTCTCACAGCAGCCTCTGGCTCTGTACTAGGTGAGTTGTAGAGGTAAAACCTTACAGGGGTGCTGAGTTCTGTTGTGCTAGATCAGCGCTGTCATTCAGGTGTACAAGGAGCTTGTCTGTGTGATGTTCATCCTGTTTAGTTTGAGCCCCAGACTGTTCCTTTAGCCATCCACAGCAGGACACTGATCTAGAAGAAGAATGAAGTAGGTGGACATTTTTTTCTGAAGGCTGAATCTTACAGTCGGTGGGTGCTCTGCCTCCACGGGTGTCATGGGGTGATGGCCTGTTTCAGTAATTGGGAAGAAAATGGTTTTTGTGACCAGTAATTATTACCATTCTTTTCCCATCTCATGTTAAATAAACTTGAAGCTGGTACTTAAAGATGTTTTTATCTTTCAGATGTGACTTCTCAGTGGCAAAACACTGATGTTTTAATGTTGCCTCGTACAATCCATAACCTGCATCTCCTTTTTTCTGTTGCTGAAACATCTTTTTTCTCCCTAGCTAAGGAACATACAATATGCAGAAATTTCTTTTAAATTTCGCTTGCAAGCTGGGAGCTGGACCATAAAATTCGAGCAGTTGAGTGTAGAGGAGGTGAATGAAAGTTCATATGTTTGCTTCTGATGTTCCCCAGTCCAAAGTGAAATAGGTGTTTCCTTGGAATAGACGCTTTCGGTGATGAAGATTCCCCCTAACGACAGTCAGCGTTGCCTGCCTGCTACGGTACCACATAGCTTTAATTTTCTAGTATGTGCCCCTTGAGTGTTGAGTGGGTCAGGGTTGATGCCAGCAGAGGTGGCTGTGCTGCGCCATCCCTGTGTGTTGGGCTGAGGGCGCCTGGGAGGCTGCGAGAGAATGAGACACTGCTTTTTACCTTCCTCTGGAAAATCATTTTAGCCAGTGCTGCACTTGCAGGCTTCTCCTGTGTAGTTGGTTTGTGACTGGACTTAACTGTGGCAGTGTATAAAAGATTTTGATATTCTGTGAGATACCATGTAGAATTTAAATTTGATACTATAATAATTGAGTCCCTGTGACACTGGTTTTTGTTTTAACTTCTTTGGGGTTGGCACTAATCTTTCTTTTTTTTTTTTTTTTCAAGATGCTGTGAGAAACATTTCATCCAAATGCCAAATAAATTGTGTTCTGTAAGAGAAATATAGTGTTCCAGTGTCTCCTGATTTCTGCGTCGATGTGGTTCCCCAGCATTGCAAAGGAGGAGGGTTTTGTTAAATCACGCTTCTGAGCTGTGATCTTGCAAAAAGATCAATAGATGCATTTAACTTTGAGCAGGTAGGCTGCCAGAGTTCCTCTGTGTACAGATTCCAGTGGGATTTACCTGTATTAGTGTAATTTTAGGAAAGTCTTGGGTTTATACTCAAGAAAATGGAAGTGCAGCGTGTTCCTGGTGCCGTCCGCAAACCCATGGGAAGATGCTGAGTCCAGGGGCAGGGGGTTATGCAGAATGGAGAGGGTGGTCCAGACTCCCAGCTCCCTGTTTTTCCGCGAGCCGCCGGGCTGGCAGTGTTTGCTGTGGGTGCTGCGGAGCCGGGCCGCAGGGTCCGGTCATGGCTGAAAGGCGTCCAGCGGGCACTGTCACTGTCGCTGTGGGGCCAGGGAGGGCTCCGCTCCCCCGTCCCTGTGCCTGCAGAGGGCAGCTGCCACCGCAGCCGCCTCCGGGGCCCTGAGCAGCACAGCTCCAGAGCTGCATCTCGGCTCCAGCCGGGCGATGCTGGCTCGGCTGAGAGCGATGGGACGCAGCCCTTCCTCCGCTGCTGCTCTTGGGGGGACGAGCATCTATCTGTCCGTAGCAGCTGCCTGGTGTCGCGAGCTCTTGGAGGGGCTCAGTCTGGCCTGGACCCCCGTGGGGCTCTGCTGGTGCTGGGGGATCCTGTGCAGGTACAACTTGCCCTTGCCTCCTGCCCCTTGCCTGGGGACAGGACAGTTCCCGTAGGGAGCAGCGTGGATTGTCCGAAGCACAGCCACGGCTCTCGGGGCTCCCCACCATGACCCGGGGACACGCGTGTGCGGAGGCAGCTGTCTGTGTTGACCCTCGGCTGCTGTGGCAGGGCATTGCTGGGCAGCCTCCTGCTGCAAGCTCTTAGCAGCTTAAAATGCGTTTTTCTGAGAGGGTGATGAGCAGCTGTGCTCAGCACGGCGTGTTCGGGGCACGCAGCCCCTGGGAGAGCGCCAGGGCGGGGGAGCGTGTCAGACACGCCGGGGCCGTGTGCGGGCAGTGCCCCCGGGGGTGCCAGGCCGTGGGGGGGGCGATGTCGCTGACCCCGCGGCGGTGGGAGCGTGGGATGAATGAAGGGGCTGTGCGGCGGCGTGTGGCCGGAGCGCATCTGCCGGCCACAGTGCCTCCTTTGTGCCGGCGCCGGAGCCGGCTCCTGCTGCGCTCCCGGCCCCACTCCCGGCTTTCTTCCTGGGCTAGCACCAGCTTATTACGGGGATCAAAGATCAGAGTATTTACTGCCCGTGAACTTTGTCTCTCTGGATGCCCGCATCTCTCCGTGCACCCATCCCTGGGTGATGTGAACCACACTCTGGCGGCTCAAGTCTTGGTCTTGTCACCGTCCCTGTCAGCCCGGGTCCCCGGGTGGCAGTGCAGGATTTACCCCCAGGAGCTGTTGGCACCTCTGCCGTGTGCTGGCGCAGGGCTTGCTGACGGTGCACGTGGTGGGGGTTCCCACCGGGGTGGCACCCTGCCCACGACCAATCGATGGCTGCAGCTTAAGTAACTATTTTTATCTTTCAGTGGTATTTTTCCCCTTATCACGGCTCATGCCCTTGGTGCTGTGATTACGCGTGTCTGCGGGGACCTCGCCGTCTCCTGGCTCTGTGGCAGCAGGGCTGATGGACGTGGTGTCGCCCTATGAGGACGGCACAAAGCTGCAGGATCAGCTGTGAGCTCACCACCAGCACCACGTCAGCAAGGCCGGCAATTTCAAGGCTTGATCTGGTTCCTATAGAAACTGGAGGTTGCTCCTGCCTGGCACGGGTGCCAGCAGCCAGCCATGCACCCTAGGGAGCAGGGCAGTGGGGATGGGTGGGAGCAGGGTAGGGGACAGTGCTGCGGTGCTGCCACTGCCTTTCCACATGCCTTGTAGATCCCACTGCTTCCCCGCTCTGCTCCCGCTTCTTGTCGGGGCTGTGCTGAGCCCCACACTCTGCTCTTGCCCCCCTTGCTAAAAATCACCATTAGAGAAGCCTGAAAGCCTAAAAAAGTGTCCATGGTGCAGTGAGTCTCATCTTCTGACCCCAAGAGTCTTGGGCTTCTCCCCCATCGCCTGGCAACATGGGCTGTCCTGCTGTGGGCGTGTAGGAAGAGGCGTCACTTGGTGGGCTCGTGTTTCCAAAGGAGGCCTTGGTACCATGAGTGCCGGAACAGCTTTTCTCTTTCCCGGCAGCAGTCGGCAGCAGGCTGCAGAGCTGGTGCGACCCTCTGCCTCACCTGCCCGCCCTTTGCGGCTCTCTCCGGAAGGATGACCGCAGCCCTCTGCAGACTACCTCATTCCTGGAGCAGGGGCCAAGTGTCAGCCATGGCGCAGATCCAGACCAGCCCAGGGGACACCTGTGCTGCCACCCTCCTCTGTGCCCTGCACCGGGGCCCAAACGTGGCTCGGTGCTGCCCAGGCACTGCCTGGGGCTGGTGCTGCCTGGCGGAGGAAGAGGGTGCCCCAAAGAATCGCTGCTGAGGATGAGCCCCTTGTAGCACACAGCAGCCAAGCAGCTCTGCTGAGCCAGAGCCCATCCCTGGCCAAGCCGGCAGCAGGAGGCTGCTTCCCGCGGTCCTCGCGCTGCTGCCGGGTTTGTTCATCCTGGCAGTGACTCGCCAGTGCTCCCGGCCAGGGCCAAGTGCCGGCGAGGGGAGCTGCGGGCTGGGCCCCTTGGCCTCCTTTCCTCTGCTGCCTGAGGATGGCACAGATATTTTAGAAGAACGTGATAACACCATGCTCCTGTGTTCTCACCACCTTCCTACCTACCTGCTGAGATCCTGGCTCCTGTGGGACCTGCCTGGACAGGTGCAATGGGATGGCATATGCTCACTCTGTGCTGAGGAGCTGAGCAGCTGCGTCCACCAGCACGGGATGCCTGCACTGGGCTCCGGTGCTGCTCGGGTGGGTGCGCAAGGCTTGTGCCCCAGCACTGCCCCCCTGCACTGGCCAGCCAGTGCCCCATGGCTGTGAGTGTGAGCCAGTGCAGCCTTGTGCCCGCTGGAGAGGAAAGGGCTGAATCCTGCCCCAGCACTGCAGCACTGCTCCTTGGTGACTGCAGGGACTGACGGTCCCCCACAGCGTGGCGTGTGCCCCAAGGATGGGGCTCCAGGAGGTGCTCGCTGGGCATGAGCTGGGTTTGGTCTGTAGGTCCCCATGGCACCGCCTGCCCCTCACCAGGTAGCAACCATCACGTTCAGACATGGGAGATGCAGGATCCGCTGCTGGCTGCGGAGTTCCCAAAGCTGGGGGGAGGGTATGTCCCACAGCCCGTGTCTGCAAGGAATGGGGAGGGGATGGGCCAAGGCTGCTGTCCCCCGCCCGTTCCGCCTCCTGGCAGGCCCCTGAAGTCCATCTGTAGTCCCACACACTGTGCGGGGGCGGGACGGGGCACTGCGGGGATGCTGCCGACCTCCAGCTTTGGGGATGGAGAGCGGGATGGTACCGGGCGGGGAGCGGGGCGGGGAGCGCAGGGCCCGTGGGCTCGGCCANGGGACGGGACGGGACGGGGCGGTGCGGGGGTCCCCCCGCTGCCCCCCGCCGCCATGGGCCCCACCGGGCTCGGCATAACTTTCCTGACACTGCCCCTCGTCGTGCGAGCGGCCGCGGGAGG
>VWZW01006989.1:3503986-3525991 GCA_013397115.1 Edolisoma coerulescens
ATCCCCATCCCCATCCCCATCCCCGACACCCGTGCCCCGCGTCCTTCCGTCCCCATCCCCGCCACTGCCACCTGTTCCCCATGGGCCTATGCCCCGTGTCCCTCTGTCCCTTGATCTTGTGTCCCCGTCTCTGCCACTGCCACCTGCATCCCATGTCAGTGTGTCCCGTGTCCCTGTGTCCTGCCACTGCCACCTCTGTCCTCCTGTCCCTGTTCCCCGTGTCCTTGGGGCCCTTTCCTTTGTGTCCTTGGGCCCGTCCCCCATGTCCTGTGCCCCTATGCCCTCATGTCCTCATTCACTTTTCCCCTCTGCCCTGTTCCCTATGTTCTTGTCCCCATTGTCCTCATGCCACTGTCTCCATGTCACTGTCATCCCTGTCCTCATGCCCCCATGTCCCATGTTCTCCTGCTGCTGTCCCTTGTGTCCTCATACTGCTATTCCTTGTGTCTCCATGCCCCCGGCCTCTGTATCCCCTGTGCCACTGGCTCCCATGGTCTCTTGCCACTATCCCCCACATCCTGGTGCCATTGTGCCTTGTGTCTTCATGTCCCTGGCCTCAGTGTTCCCATGCTCCCTGGGCCCTACCACCCCCCTACTTTGCCCTCTCTTCCTCCCATGTCCCATCATGTCCCCTCCTGTGTCCCCTGCCCATCCATGTTCCCATGTCCTCCATGCTGTCCATGCCCCCATGTCCATTTGTGTCCCATCATTCCCAGATGCACTGCCCAGCTCCAGCCCCTTGTGCCCAAAAGGCTGCAGGGCAGCTGCCCCACGGACATGCCCAGATCCAGCCCAGGGTGGGCCCAGCCCCAGCTGGTGAGAAGAGAGGGCCCAGTCGGTCGTGATGAGCCCCACATGGCTGCAGCCCCCCAGTCCACTCCAGTACCAGGCCAGGGTGTGAGGGGCACCCAGGCAGTGGGACCAGGTGCCCAGGGGGACCATGGAGGGCACAGGCTGTGGCTCTCAAAGGCATTGGGGACCAAAATGTTGGGCAGTAGCTCTGGGAGCAGGCACCCCACAGGGTCCCCATCACCTGGGGGACCTATCCTGGCTGGCTGTGCTGTCCCCAGCAGAGGACAGGAGTGGCACCAGGCAGGGTCTGGCAGCAGAGGCCCTCTGTACAGCCGGACACCAAACCCACCCGAAAGGCTCAGTGCAAACTGGGCAGCCCTGCTGGGACCCAAAATCTGGGGAGGTGCTGTGCCTCTGCTGGGAATGCTGGGCTTCCTGGGAAAGAAGATGGGCATGACCCCCCTCCTGCGAGCCATTGCTGAATCGGGGCCAAACCCCCGCTTTTCCCGCTCTCGCCCTGCCCGCGGCACGGCCAGGCAGCGATGCTCGGGGTGCCACGTGCTGGAAAGTTTGTGCCCAGGCAGCGGAGCGTGGCGAGGCCAGGGCTATTCCTGGCTCCCAGCTGGTGTTTGGCCCAAGCGGGCTCTCGGTTTTGGCGGGCTCTCGGTTTTGGCGGGCTGTAATTTTAGCAAGGGCTGTTTCCAAGCTGCGGGGCTGCGGTTGGCTGCCTGTGAGTGTGCCTGGCTCAGCTGGGGGCTGTGATGTGCATCTGCACCCCCTGCCCACGGCCAGCCCGGGGGGTCTGGCCAGAAGTGCCCAAAACATGGCAGAATTGTTTAAACCTGGTGTTTTTTCCCGCAGTGGCTGCAGAGGAAAGGGCTGTGGCTGTGGCGCAGGGCCGGCAGCATGTGCACAGGGCGGGGAGCTGCCGTGAGGGTGTCACTGGCTGGGGTAGGATCCCAGAACCCTTGTGGCTGGAAAAGCTGTCTAAGGTCATACTGACACTGCCAGGTCCAACCACGTCCCTAAACACCACATCCACAGGACGGAGGGTCCAGCTCCGGGGTGCACCCCACGTTCCCCTCCACTCCCCTCACGCTGTCTGCTCTGCCCACCCTGGCTGTGGAGAGGGAAGAAGGCAAATTTGGCAAAAAGTCCTCCCTAACTGGGTGAGCCAAACGCCTCTGCTCCCTCCCGAGGGCCTGGTGAGGATCTCAGCAGCCACCCCCATCACACCCCTCAGCCACCACTGCCACCGCCTTGTTGTCACCATGCTACCAACGTTCCCTACCTAGAAATTTCTTAACATTGAGCTAAAAAGTCCCACCCAGGGAGTCTTAACAAGGTCTTCAATTCAATTACCACATTTCTCCAGACGGGGAGCTCCAGTCCTGCAATCAAATCTTTCTCCACCAGCACACTTGCCTGGGGATCAGCAGCTGCTTACCTCAAATATGAGAGAAAACAAGAGTTTGCTGAGTCCCCAGACCAGGCTCAGGCTCTGCAGGGAATTGTTTTTTATTACCACAATAAACTTGAGATAATAAATATTTCGAGGCAGCTGAAAGGTGTTTATTTTTGAGTCAGTTCAGCTTGTTTACAATCTGCTTACAAGCCCAGGCACTTCTCTTCGGGGCTGTTTACTGGGCTCTCCCCCAGGCTCTGGTGGGGTTTCATACACATCTAAACAACCCCCAGCAAGGGGTACCTTCCTGCCAGCTGCGTGCCCTGGCAGTTGCTGTTTTGACACAGTTATGCAAATTATTGGTCTCGTCTTCACAAATGGGCTCGAATGCTCAGGTTGTGTTTTCGACCACACCAGCCTCAAACATTTATTTATTTCATTTAATTCTCTTCCAATTGCAGGGCAATAAACCTTGGTCTTGACAGCTGACTGTCTCCAGCTGGGGCTTCGATCCAGGGCTGCACAGGGGTGTTTGATACTATTTAGTTGTTCATGACTTGTATTTTATAATTTATATCTTGTATTTTATTAATTTATAACCTGTGTTTTATTTCCCAGACTTGGGGAAACCTGCCCCATATTTTGTGAACCTGTACCCTGCAGCAGGTTGGACTGAGGGATGACCCCAGTGAAGGGGCTGCCTTGGCAGCAGGGAGGGACTGATCAGTTTAATTCAGTAAATGAGAGAGTAAATTGGGGGTGACCTGACAGCAGGGTAGCAGCAGGAGGCTGGTCAGGCCGGTCCCCCTGTGGTGATAGCCCAAGGAGACAAGGCCACAATGTGAGCAGGGTCAGGTCTTCCCCGGCCTCAAAGCCCACAGGTGTGGGGCCAGTGGTGCCCAGCCGGGGGGCTGGATGCACTGGGATCACTGGAGGGGGGTGTGTGTGCAATGTGTGCAGCAGCTGGGATATCCCACACAGGGCAGGGACCACCCTGTCAGGAAGACCCCACTGGGCACCCTGTCAGGGACCCTCCAGGGCACAGGAGGGGTGACCCCAGCCTGGGGACACCACCCTGCCATGGCACAGAGTCCCACCAGCCTTGGCACCAGTCCCCCGTGGTTCCCTGGTCCAGCACCACCACCCACACTGCCAATTTTGGGTAGCCTCATGCCACCCCAAGACCTTCCCCCACCTCAGGGGTGGTGTCCCCACAAGGTGAGAGCCCAGAGAGGCAGGGGCACAGAGCTGGCCACCATGGCAGGGCTGAGCTGACGCGGGCTCGGCCGCGTGGCGCTCACTTGCCTTCACACGTCAGCACCCACTGGAGACGGTTTCGCTTCCTTTTTTGGGGTGGCCTTTCGAATTTCTGATTGGGGACTGTAGTGGGTGAGGAGTAAATTTAGCCAGGGGATGCCCCACGGCCGCACAGCTGCACGGTGGGGCTGGCTGGGGGAAAACAGAGGGCCAGTGCTGGCGTGGCACAATCTGGGCTCTGCACAGCCTTTCCCCAAGACCTTCAGAGACAGCTACGTGAGCAGGGGGAATGTCAGGATGGGGTGCAGGAACCAGCAGCTGCCCCTCCAGGTGCTCGGGGGCTGCACCCCCGGCCCAGGCCATGGGTGTCACCCGGGCTTGGCACCAAAGCGAGGGGACTTGTGCCATCCACTGCGGCCCCGGTGGGTCTGGCTGTGTCCCACTCCCCCCACCCGGGCTGGGGCTGCTCTGGGCCCCTGCTCTTGCTTTCGGGTCTCAGCCCTGCTGCCTCCAGGAACGCGGCTGTTTGTGAGGCCACAGCTGCGCTGGGGCTGGCGGGGCCGTCCCCCCTCCTCGGGCTGTGCCACGCCGCCCGTGGCTCTCCAGACCTGGTGTTTCAGCAGCTCCAGGTGCGCTCGCTCCGCTCCTGCCACGTCCCCACAAAGAGAGACCCCACCTCCCCCTGGAACGAGGCGCCGGGGCTCGCCTGGCCTGGGGAAATCACCCAGTGATGTACAATAAAAAAAAGCAAGTCAGGGCTGCTTTTTGGGGACAAATGTGGCCGGAGGTGGTCGTCATGGAGGGGACCCAGGGAGGGTTTGGGGAGCGGAGCAAAGCTTTGGGCTCAAGGTTTGTGGCAGTGGTTTGGGGGCGTGGGTTGCAAGAGCTCCTGTAGTCCCACACTCTTTTGCCTTCATTCCTGCATCCCTCACTCTGTTCTCAGCTGTGCGACCCCTCCAAGCCCAAGATGGCCAAACCCCAGGGTTTATCAAATGCCCCCTCAGAGCCTTGTTAAGCCCTCACCTGGGAGCCTCAGCCTGGGAAAGCAGCTCTCACCAAGCTCCAACCCTCCATGGGATCCACTGCTTCTCTTTGCAGCTAATTAAAGCCCTCCTGAAGCATCTCATTTACTAAATTAGATCCCACTCATTTCAAAATTACTGGCAAGCTGGGAAAATGAGAAAATAAATGACTGTTAAAATTGCAGTGCAGGAGCCGGCAGAGCGAGAGCAGGAGCTGCAGCTGGGGAGGGAGGTTTCGGTTCTGCTCAGCACATTTGCTCACCAGACACCCCCAGCGAGGGTGGTGCGGGAGTGCATCCAGATTGCTCTTCCCAGACACTGCTTCCCTCCCTGCCAGGGCGTGGATCAGGCCCCATATCCTTCTGTGATTCCCAGCCGAGGCTCTCCAGCCCTGTTAAAGGCTTGTTAAGGGTAAAACTTTGGCTGGGAATTTGCCAAGTTGCAGGCAGCGGGGGAGGATGGGAGCCCTGGAGGGGCCAGGGCCACTGATCTATAATTAATCAGGTTTTTTCTTGACAGTCGTTTCTTATGGAAAAGATTTAGCAAAATCTTTTAATCAATTATTAGTGAGGTTTCCTGCCCCCTGAGTCAGAGATGTGCCTGTGCTCTGCCCACACAGACCTGAGCTGAAGCGAGACCCCAGCTCATGCCCCAAGCTGAGCCCACGAAACGCTGGGGCCGGTGTCCTGTGACCAAGGAATGGGCTTTACTCAGGAAATGTCAAGATGAATCTCAGGACCTGTGGAAAGCAGTGTCCTGCCACCCTCCTCCAGTGCCTCCCCACCCCCCCCAAACCACTCCCGAAATAGGGCATTTCTCAGGGTAAAACCCAGCAGCACGGCTGGGATGGGGGTCCAGTGTTACCTGTCATTCACTCCAGCCTCAGCCACTGCTGAGGTGATTTAACAACTGCTGGAATTGATAAGTCCAGCAGCTTGGTCTTTCCAGTGGAAAAGAAGTGAACATCCTTCCTGGCAGCAGGTCTCGGTCCTTGGGGCGTTTCTGGCTGGCAGAGTCCCCAGCAGCAGCTCTCCTGGCAGCACCACAAGGCTGAGGATGAGATGCCAAAGGCAGGGGTTTGCCAGGGAATAACCTTGCTTGGGCAAGGAAGGCGATCAGTGGCAGCGTGGAGGAGCTGCTGCCATCTCTGGGCTCACATTCCCCAGCAGTGAGCTGGGATGGATGGATGGATGGATGGATGGATGTGGCCATGATGCAGGGACCCTCAACTTCAGGACCACCTACCACAGCCCAGTAGCCCCCAGTAGCCAGCCCTGCACCTCTGCCACAGTGGGCTCTCTCTGCTCAGGAAACTGTGTTAAAGAAGGTTGTCTTGAAACAAAGTGGGATAGTTCCCTCCATCATCTGCCCTTCTTTCTTTTCCCTGAGCATCCTGCTGCTGGCTCCTTCCTTGAGGCCACCAACAGCCCAGGGGTTTTCTCTGTAGTGGTGGCATTTGGGATTTCCTGGGAAAACCATGAGCTTGTCACCCCACACATGGGAAGGGACATTGTGACTGCCCCCAGCAGCCCGGTCCCCTGTGCAGGGTGATGGGAAGGGGGTTTGCCCTGTGCATGGGGCTGTTCCATGGCAAGGCCTCCTTTGCCCAGCTGAGGAGGAGGATAAAGAGGGATTAAAGCCAGTGAAGTTGTTTTGGAGCATGAGGTGCCTTTTGGCAGGTCAGGTGGGGTCAGGGCCTGCTGCCAGCTCCCTGACAAAAAGCAGGGGGGAAGGGGGACTGTGCTCTCATGTGAATACAGGCTGGGGCATGAGGGAATTGACAACGGTCCTGCTGCAAAGGATTTGAGGGAATCAGTGGGTAATGACCTGGCAATGTGCACCTGCAGCCCTAAAAGCCAAACAGGTCCTGGGCTGCATCAAAACCAGCAAGGGCAGCAGGCTGAGGCAGGGGATTCTCCCCCTGTATTCTGCTCTGGTGAGGCCCCAGCTGCAGTGCTGTGTCCAGCTCTGGATCCCACAACATAAAAAGGACACGGAACTGTTTGGGTTAGTCTAGAGGAGGCCACAGAGATTTCAGAGCACTGGAGCATCTCTGCCATGAGGAAAAGCTGGGAGAGTTGGGGCTGTTCAGCCTGGAGAGAAGAAGGTTCCAGCAAGACCTTATGGCAGCCTTTTAGTACTTGAAGGGGGCTTACAGGAAAGAAGAATACAGACTTTTTACAGGCCCTGATGTAATAGGACAAGAGATAATGTTTCTTAACTAAAGAAGGGTCAATCTAGGATAGATAAAATGAAGAAATATTTTACTGTGAGAGTGGTGAGATGTTGACACAGATACCTGAGGGAAGCTGTGGATGTCCCATCCCTGGAAACATTCAAGGTCAGGCTGAAAGGAGCTCTGAGCAACTTGATCTGGTTGATGTCCCTGTTCGTTTCAGGGAGTTTGGACTGGATGACTTTTAAAGGTCCCTTCCAACCCATTCTAGGGTTCTGTGATTCTGTGCCCCCAAAAGACACTTGCAGGGACATGTGGCAACCCAAAGCCTGGTGGAGCAAGGCACTCCACTGGCATAGCCTGGGGAGGGGGATGTGGGGAGGCCATCCCCCCTTTCCCAAGAGGCTGGTGAGGGACACCTCCCCCAGAACTGCATGCAGCGTGGCTGGGTGCTCCCAGCCCCTGTCCCTGGCATGGCTCCTGGCTGCCCTGATGGGGTGACAGCAGCAGAGCACTGGTGCTTTCAGCACAGCTGTGGCTGGCAGCCCCTCCATGGGCAGGGCTGCAGGGAAACTTCCCCAGGGCTGTGCTGGGGATGGGGACAGGGCATGTGACGTGCAGGAGCCCGTGTTGCTGGGGCACAGGGTGTGATGGACAGACTGGTGCTTGTGCTTAACTGGCAGCTACACCGGGACCCCCATTCCGGGAAGCAGGGGGGTGACTGAGAAATGGGGACAGAGCCAGGCCTGGCGGCAAAGGGACATGGCTGGCCATGCCTCCACCACAGCCCACATGGGCCTGCAAGGCAGCTGGCACCCAGAGGCCAACGAGCAAGGGTCGAGGATGGCACGGCCAGGGCCACGTGTTCATTGAGTGCATGGGGTGCCCCAGGCTGCTCATTCCCTGGTCTTGGCAGTGCCAGGGGGTTTCACTGAGGTCCCAAGGGTTGAGCAAAAGCTTCACAGAGCCCCTGCAGTATGAGTGTGTGTGTACACGTGCATGTGTTCCCATCCCACCCTCCATACCGGTGCCACTGGGCTGGTGCCGGGCGGCACACGGGGAGCGGGCGCGTTGGAAGGACACAGAGACAGGGATGCTGAGCCAGCGCTAGTTCAGTGTCGGTGTTTATTTGTGTGACACTCAGAGTGGGGGGACAGGAGCAGGGGACAGGGGGACACGGGCAGAGACATCTGCGGCGGGGGGAGCCGCTGTTCCCAGAAGTGGGGAGGAGGGAGGGAGCCAGCAAAGGGCCGGCGGCGTGGGGTTAGTAGCACTCGGATCTGTTCACGGTCTTCTCCACATTTCCAGCCTCGTGCCTGACCTTGCACGAGACAGAATTGTAACTCTGCCACTTGCTGGCGTCCAGCAACAGGTAGCTGCTGGCCATGTACTGGTTGTTGCTCTGCCGCTGGGGCTGGCTGGTCTCCACACCACTGCTGATGGTGTTGCCATCAGCCACCCATTCCACCGTCACGGGGCTTGGGTAGAAGTCCTCCATCAGACACACCAGGGTGGCTTTGCCCAGGGACGTCATCTCCTCGGAGGATGGCGCGAAGAGGTGGACGGTGGGAGAGACCTTGGGCTGGCCTGCGAGGGACGAGAGCGGTGCGGGGTCAGAGAGGGCCCTGCCCCCCACCACAGCCCCTGCCTGCCCTGCTGGCACTACCCAGAAACTCCCCACTTTCCCCACAGTCAAGAGCTTATCACACATAACTGTGATAAGTAATGTATTTAAATTTGGGTTTTTTATATATATATATACACATATATTAAAAAATATGTAAGATATGTGCATACATGTATGTGTAATACACACATACATCTCATATATGCTTGTATATATATTTTATATACACTATATGTACATATACATGCATCTATGTATCACATATTATAGATATATACATACAGATGTAGTCCATATCATATGAATAGATGTATAATTCTATAAAATGCATTTAACATGAATATTTATACATTTCTGTATCTCATATATATAAAAAGATGTTTTTTATATATATATATATAACCCCCTAAATCTCAATTTCTTTGCCTTAAAGCCATTTCTTTCCTTTTACAAGGCAATTTTTTTAAAAAAACCCCAGAATTTCACAGACAAACCATCCTGTTTTCTGCCCAGTTCTGCTTTCAGACATTTTCTGATTTGTCTCTGAAAAACTACCACTAAAAATCACCCAAAGGAAGACAGAAAAAAGATGTTTGGTCTTTCTGAGGTGGTTCTGCTGCCTCCTCCAATGTGCAGTGTCTCTATCTCTTATCTTCACCTCTATTTTTATCTCTAGCTCCATTTGAAAACCAGGATGACTCCACCATTAAATACTTTCTGATGAAGAAATGGTCAAAGAACATTTTTTCTCGATCTTAGCCCCATGTAATTTGGTTCAAATTGGGATTTTTGGCCAAATTCTTTTAAAAATTACAGACAAAGACAAACGACATTTCCGGCAGCATTTTCAGCACCATAATCTCCATTTTTGACATGTCTTACCTGGACGACGGGCTCTTTAAGATATCCCTGGAATCTTTTGTCTAAGATTCTGGGGACGTGCCGTTTTAACATGAAGTCAGGGGTGGCTGCTCACGGCCAAGGACAGGCTGTCCTTTCATGGCACCTGCACCCTCGGCCATGGGACCCCGCAGAAGAGTCCCTGCCCCTCACCAGGGGTGACAGACTTAGTCCTCAGGACTAAGAGCTGAGGACTTACTTACTTAGACCGACACATTTCTTTGACAAAGACAAAAATTACCTCTTTTACAGACCTAAACCTGAGTTTTCTTCCCCCTGAGACCTCAGACACATTTCCTGGACAAATTTTAAGACTTTTCAACTGAGAAAATCCCCCCCCCCCCCAATCCTCAGTGGCACACACAGAGTCGTCAGAGTCCGCAGGGATGAGACAGAGTCCCCAACGCTGGGCTTAGTGGCTGGCCCCAAACGGGCGCAGACCCCCAGCCTGGCGCCAAGTCCGAGAAAAAAACCCCAAATCACCAAAAATCGACAAAATGTCAAAATTCCGCAGTGGGGAGGGAAAGACCGAGGGGAAGTCGGCGACTCACCTAGGACCGTCACCATCGTCCCGGACCCGAATATACCACACAGTGACACAGGGCCATACAAAAACCTCCTGCCTCATGGCAGAGCGGTCCTGGGCCCCATGGATGTGGCAGGATGGAGAGGATGGTCTGGAAATATCCCAACAGATGCAGCGGAACGAAGGTGATGGGATGGAGATGTCCCGATGGACACAGCAGGATGAAGGTGTGGACACAGCTGTATCTGTGCAGTTTTGGTCCTGACTGGGCTCTTTCAGTGCAGCTCCCACCACCAGCAAAGGAGCCAATAGCTGAAGATCTCTGCAGGCAACTTGTTTTTATTAATATTTACCCTAAAAATATGAAAAGGCAAGAAGTGGAGATGCCTACATGGAGCTGTGATAGCCAAGGAAGGGGTGAGCCAGAATCAGCTTCAGCTAAAACCAATTAACTTCAAATTTCCCTGTAAAGGCTTGGCTGCTGCTTTGAAAAGTGTTTTCCCAGTGTGGTGCCAATTCCACAGATTGGCAGATTCAGTGCTCAGCTTGGACCACTGAATGCCAACAGCACCAACGTAAATTGAACCCACAGATATTCACATGATGTGGTTTGCTCAAGTGGTTATAGAAAGAGGCAGAGTCAGTGAACTTCCTGAGTCACAGGAACTGTATAAATAGTTCACTATAAAACAGGTGACACTTCGAAGATTTTGTGGTTTGAGACACTTTCAGAGGTTTGCTTTGCCTCTGGGAAGGTTTATGCTTTGGTGCAAAGCTAGAAACTACCCAAAACAGAAAAAAAAAAATCACTGGAATTGTCTATGCAAAGAATTTGGCTGAAACCAGTGCCCTCTATTGTGGATGGTCATTTTCTGAGCATTTCTAAGGTTTCAATGGGGTTTCAGTTTCATTTTGTGGGAGGACAAAACAGGGGGACAATGTTCAACTCTTCAATCCAGCTCTTCTCCTTGGAGGGAGGCATGGAGGAGCATAGAGGCTGTGCTGGATGCAGCAGGGTGTTGCTGAAGTAGCTTTTGGCATTGCCACCAGAGCAGGAGATCTTGACAGTCTCTCCCACATTGGCTGACAGCTCAGATGGCTGACTCAGAGATGCTGCCTGGACTAGGGAACGTGGAGAGGGAGAGGGGAAAAGAGGGAGTCAGCCTGTGCCCCAGGACAGCCCTCTCTGAGCTGCAGGACAGGGCTCCTGTGCCAAAAGGTCCTGATGGAACAGAGGGATCACTGCCCCAGACAGAGCCCAAGGCCAGGACCCTGTGAGGAGACCTGGCAGAGCAAGAGGCCGTGGCTGGCAGCAGCACGAGGTGGTGGGGCTGACAACAAAGCAATGCCAGGCACTGCACAGCAGCAGGGTCACCTCCTGCACAGCATGGGGCAAGCAGGAGGCCATTCACAGCCGGTGGCAATGCAGAGGAGACACAAAGCTGCCTCAAGCCCACAGCCCTGCTCAGCCTCAGAGAGAGAGGGCAAAGACGTTCCATCTTTAACTCCTGTGTTTCCAGAGGGCTGAGCCCCCTGCAGTGATGGTCCAGGGGCTCCTGGCAAAGCTGGGCTGGGAGCTGGGCAGGCAGGCAGCTGGCAGGGCCCTGGGCACCAGCCAGGGAGATCAGGAGTAGCTTGACTCTGGAGCACAGGGCAGGGACAGGGCTGCTGGGAGGTCATCCTGGCATTTCTTTATTGAGGGTGTGGGCAAATGCTGGACAGGCTTCCTAGAGAGCTGGATGATATCCCAGGCCTGCAAGTGTTATACAGGCACTTAGACAATGCCCTACATTTTGGTTATCCCTGAAGTTGCCACGCAGTTAGACTGTGTGATCATTGAAGGCCTCTTCCACCTGAAACAGTCTTTTCAGTTCTATCCTATCTGCTCTCATCCACAAATGACAAGGAAAGGGCTGTAACGATGGAGCTATGTCACTGGGAACAGCCACATTCACCACAGGGCAGAAGAGGGCAGGGTCGTGCCAGGGACCTGCCCCACCATCCAACAGGGACAGCAGAGACTCCTAACTGGCCCCTGCCATGGCCAGTTCCCATTGCTTCTCCATTGCTCCGTTTCACCATGGTAACATTATCACTGCCACTTTTGTAGTTACCACATTAAGAGACAGCCTTGTCCTGGGCTTGGACCCCAGAGATGGTTACTGTGCTCATGGAGCTGGACTGGGATCTGGAGAATCATGAAGGGATGTCCAGTAGTCCCAAGTCATTGTAGTAGATCACAGTGACAGGGGCACAGCCAGGAAACTTAGGCTGGTACCAGTCACAGCTGCTGCCATCCCTGGAGCAGGTGACTTTGATGGCTTGTCCCATCACTGAGTAGAGCTGACAGAGCACCTCCTGGACCACGGAACCTGGAGAGGGAGAGGATGGAGAAAAGAAGATGGGGGTCAGCCAGTGACCTGGATCATGGCCCTCTGTGGTCAGGGGAACAGTGAAAAGACAAATCTGCCTGCAGGCAGAGGAGACATACATGGCACACCCCGGGCCATGACAGCGCTGCTGTGAAGTCATAACTTCCTCAAATGACAGGGGATGGGCACAGTCCTGGGGCTCCAAGGGATGGCTGAGGCAGGAGGTTTTTGTACCACTTCCCCATTGCTCTGTGTCACTGTGCAGCATCACTGCTGCTGTCAGCACCAGCACAGAAATAGACAGCCTCGTCCTCGGCCCAGACCTCAGTGATGATTAACGTGCCCGTGGAGCCGGACTTGGATCCAGAGAATCGCGAAGGGATGCCCGAGGGTCTGTTGTTATTAGCATAGATCACAGTGACAGGAGCACTGCCAGGGACCTTCTGCTGGTACCAGCCATAGTAGCTGCCACCCCCAGAGCAGGTGATCGTGACGGTGTCTCCCACGTTGGCTGACAGCGAGGACGGCTGCTGAGTCAGCGCTGCCTGGACCAGGGAACCTGGAGAGGGAGAGGAGAGAGGGGAGAAGAGAGGGGTCAGTCAGTGTCCCAGGTGCACAGGCCTGCCTGGGCAGCAGGACGGGGCCCCTGCGCCCAAAGGCCCGTCCAGGCACAGCGGCTCTGGCCATGGCACCTGTGCTGTGGGCGAGCACCACGAGGAGAAGAGGGGCCCAGGCCATGGTTCAATCCCACCAGCTCAGAGTCCCCAGAATGCTGGGGCTGTGCCGTGGACCCTGACTCCCTTTTAAGCCCCCGCCCGCCCAGGACACATCCCCTCCATGCAAATCCAACCCTGCGGTCACGGCCGGATCCTGCCCGCGCCTCTCTCCGCACATCCCTCCCCGCTCCACACCCAGCCCCACCACCCCAGATGCAGCAGGGCTTGTCCCCAGGTGCAAAGCGGAGACACCTCCCAGCTCTGAGCCTGAAACCGAACAGCAGAGACCCCCCCTGTCCCCAGACCAGGCTGAGTGGCTGCAGTGCCTAAGGAGAAGGGAGAGCTGGGCACTGGGGCAAGGGCATACAGGATCACCTGCAGCTCCCAGTGACGGGGCTGGAATGATGCCAAGCTCCACCATTCCCCAACTTATTTTTGGCATTCTTCCCTCCCACGGGTGTTCCAGGCCCCTAAAATACCCCCTTGCTGTCTTGCTTTTGTGCCCTGGCTCTTCTTCTGACAGCCGCGATCCACCACTCAAGACCAAGACCTTTGCTCTTCCCAGGCATTCACACCCCAGAACAATGGGAGTGGGCCAGCACCGAGCCCCAGGGTCCAGCAATGCCTCCCCATGAGCTGATCATGAGCCCAATGTGCTGGTGCTCAGCAGAGGCAGCCAGAGCCAGGGCAGCCCCTGGTCAGCCCTGCTCTGACTCGGGGCACAGGGATCGTGGCTGTCTTTGGCAGTCCCAACCCAGACAAAGAGTGGCTGTGCCATGGGAAATTCCCTCTCCCCCAGGACCCTCCCTGTCCCTGACTATGCTGCCCCAGGGTGCCCAGGGCACCAGGAGCCCGGCTGGCACGGGCAGGGCAGGGCTGCAGGGCTGTCTCCCTGCAAGGAGCACGGAGGGGACCTGCTGGAGCAGAGCACATGTCCCACGGCAGGAACTGCTACACAGGCACAGATGCTGCTCCACATTGTGTCTGGGCAGCAGCAAGCAGCACCTGAGGGTGCCCCACTGGAATAACAGGGGGCTTGTGTCTCTCTTATCCCATGCTGGGAGTTACCATGGCCCTGACCACCACTGGTGTCCCAGCCAGAAGAGTGAGAGCCTCCTCCTGCTTCTCGTCCTCCTCTGCTTGGACCCCAGCCATGGGTAATGTGGCCATGGAGATGAGTGCATTCCCAAGTGCTATATATCCCCTCCCAAAATGCCAGGGAACAGGCACGGACCTGGGGCTCTAAGGGGATGCCAGGCTGGGACACCAGGCACAGCCACATTCAGTGCAGGGCAGCAAGGGCAGGGCCACGGTGGGGACCTAATTTCCCATCAAACAGGCACAGCCGAGACTCCTGACTGATGTCTGCAATAGCAGGAGGTTTTTGCATCACTTCCCCATTGCTGCATGTCACCGTGGCAGCATCACTGCTGCTGTACTCACCACCACAGAAATAGACAGCCTTGTCCTTGGCCTGGACCCCAGTGATGGTTAATGTGCCCGTGGTGCCGGATGTGGATCCGGAGAATCGCGAAGGGATGCCCGAGGGTCTGTTGTTATTGTAGTAGATCACAGTGACAGGGCCACTGCCAGGGACCTTCTGCTGGAACCAGCCATAAACATTGTTGCTACTCCCGCAGCAGATCAAGGTGTTTTGCTGCAGAGACAGGGACACTGGGGACAGCTAGGCCAGAGCCATATGAGAGCCATGGGCTGTGGCAGAAGCTCTCCATGCCCAGCCAGAGCATCCAGGGCTCCCATGTTCTGGCAAATGCCCACACGCCCAGCCCTGAGCTGCCAGGGTGGCTGCAATGTTGCCAGGCCCTGGGCAGGACTCAGGCTGTGGAGCAGATATGTGGCAAAGGTGTTTGTGGGCAGCTCCACGGGCTGCAGCTCCTAACACTGTCCCAGGCTCCTCTGCCCCTCACATGGATATTGGGCAGTGGGGATGAGCCCAGGCAAGGGCTTCTGCAGCACCAGGGCCCAATCACTGGGGACACAGTTGTAGAATCATAGAATGGTTTGAGTTGGAAGGGACATTAAAGACCATCTTGTTCAACACCCCTGCCATGGGCAGGGACACCTTTCACTAGACTAGGTTGCTCAAAGCCTCATCCAGCCTTGCCTTGAACACTTCCAGGGATGGGCCATCCACAAGTTCTCTGGAAAACCTGCTCCAGTGCCACATCATACTCAGAGTCACAGCCCTGAGACATGGAACACAAAGGGAAGACATCCAGGAAGGGAAAGGAAAAGTCCCAAAGCTGGAGAGGTGGTCATGCCCAGCAGAGTGGAATGAGGCACCAAAACCTGCCTTTTTGACACTCAAGATCTTGCTTGCCTGTGGCTCAGTGTCACCATGGGATCAGCACTGCTGCTGTCGAAGCTACCACAGTAATAGACAGCCTCGTCCTCAGCTTCAACACCAGTGATCCTCTGGAGCCAGACACAACACCAGAGAATCGCGAAGGGATGCCTGAGGGTCTCCTGTCATTCCAATAGATCACAGTGACAGGGGCACTGCCAGGGACCTTCTGCTGGTACCAGCCATACTCATTGCTGCTCCCATAGCACATAACCCAGACAGTTTGTCCCAGGCTGGCTGGCACCGAGGACGACTGACTGGACCAGGGAGCCTGGAGAGGGAGAGGTGAAAGGCAGTAAGATGGGGGTGAGCCATTGCCCCAGGAGCACAGCCCTGCCCAGGCAGTGTGACTGTGCCCCTGTGCCCAATGGTTCTGGTGCCACAGTGGGACACACAGCCTCAAGACAGAGCAGAAAATTAGAAACCCATGGCCCTGGAAGGAGAGCTGGCAGCAGCAGAGCAGTAGAACATCACCCTCTGAGGGAAAGGGACCTGGTCATGGCTACAGAAACTTGGGGGAATCAGAGCCCAGCCTGGCCCAGAGCAATGCAGCAGAGGCAGCTTCAGCAGCAGCAGCAGCAAGAGCGGGTAGCGAAGCAAAAGGCAACAGGGCTGGGGATGAGGCAGTGGCATTCCTATTATAGGGACAGGGGAAAGAGTCACCTCCTGTGCCTTGTCATGCACAGTCACATCCTCGGGCAGGGGAAAGGAACCTGCCTCAACCCCACTATCACAGCTTGGCCACGAGGAAAAATGGCTCAAAGCCTTCCTCTCTTGACACCGGGTTCTGTGCCTCAGTTCCCCATTACTCACTGGCTTCATCACCCCCATCAGCACTGCTGCTGTCCCAGCTACCACAGAAATAGACACCTCGTTCTCGGCCTGGACCCCAGTGATGGTTAACGTGCCCATGGAGCTGGACTTGGATCTGGAGAATCTCGAAGGGATGCCCGAGGGTCTGTTGTTGCTGCCATAGATCACAGTGACATAGCCCAAGGCACCCCGGCACAGAGGCAGCAGGAGGAGGACACGGTCATCAGCAGCAACATGTCATGGGCTGGGGGACAAAGCCACACTGATCTTTGTAGGGATAACGACAACGACCTTCAGACATGGGGGAGAACAAGACAACCTCCAGTTCTGTGGGATAATGAAAGAAGGACATTTGCAGCCATTGCTGTACGGAGGGGACAGGGACCTGCCCCACAGCCAGCCAGGAGGGAGGAGGGCTGAAATCTTTTCTTTAGTTTTGGAGTCTAGAAATCTTGGGAATTCTCACTTCCTACTTCTTGTTGTCACTACACACCATAGCCACCACTGCTGCTGTCATAGCCACCACAGAAATAGACACCCTCGTCCTCGGCCTGGACCCCAGTGATGGTTAACGTGCCCGTGGAGCCGGACTTGGATCCAGAGAATCGCGAAGGGATGCCCGAGGGTCTGTTGGTGTTATCGTAGATCACAGTGACAGGGGCACTGCCAGGGACCTTCTGCTGGTACCAGCCATAGTAGCTGCCACTCCCAGAGCAGGTGATCCTGACGGTGTCTCCCACATTGGCTGACAGTGAGGACGGCTGGCTCACTGCTGCAGCCTGGACCAGGGAACCTGGAGAGGGAGAGGACAGAGGGGAAGAGAGGGGGATCAGTCAGCGTCCCAGGAGCACAGCCCTCCCCAGGCAAGGGGAACAGTAATGGGAGAACTCTGTTCAGGCACATGTGGGACAGCCTGGGTGCAGCCCCCACCCTGGGCAGTCCTGAGGGATTGCTGTAGCCAGAGCCTGAACCCTCTCCCTGCCCACTGCCCCTTGGGACACTCTTCATCCCAGGCACTGAGGCCGGACAGCCCGGGGACATGGTCTGCTGCAGACACCCAGCATCTGGGGCAGTCAGAGACACCCCTGCCCATGGACCAACAGGAACCACGACCAGGCCAGCAGCCAGGGACTGCAAGGCAGGGGGTCCCCAGGCAGTGAGAAGCTCTCTGTGGTTATAATGCATGACAAAGCAATGGGGACATCTTCAGCACACCATGGCCACCAGGTGGGATGTGGCATGAAGACAGAATTGCAGACAAGACCCTGCAAAGCAAGAGCCACAATAGCTACAGGCACCAAGGGTAGGAACTGCCTATGCTCTGAAGCTCTTCCGCACACAGGGAAAGGTTCGATGATTAAGAGGAGAGAAAAAATTACCCCACCATCACCAAGATCCTGAGCAGCACTGCTGCTGTCAGCACCACCACAGAAATAGACAGCCTCGTCCTCGGCCTGGACCCCAGTGATGGTTAACGTGTTCGAGGAGCCGGACTTGGATCCGGAGAATCGCGAAGGGATGCCCGAGGGTCTCTGGTCATTGATGTAGATCACAGTGACAGGGCCACTGCCAGGGACCTTCTGCTGGTACCAGCCATAGTCACTGTAGCTGCTACCCCCAGAGCAGGTGATCCTGACAGTGTCTCCCACATTGGCTGACACCGAGGACAGCTGACTCACTGCTGCAGCCTGGACCTGGGAACCTGGAGAGGGAGAGGAGAGAGGGGAGGAGAGGGGGTCAGTCAGTGCCCCAGGAACACAGACCTGCCTGGGGAGCAAGGTTACCATAGTCAGAAGAGAATGAACCCAGATACGGCCACCAGCACATTTGAGGAGTAGAGCCCAGGCCAAGGCATCTCAGCAGGGAGGCAGCTCTGGCAGATGCAGGAGGACATGGTTAACATTAGCAAGAGGCAGTGAGGTGGGGAACACAGCTATACCATGAGTTTTGTAGGGACAAGGACAATGGTCCCCAGCCACAACATCGCCTCCTGTTCCCTCAGACAAAAAACTGAATTCATAGCCATGGTCGTGCAGAGGAGACATAAACTTGCCCCAGCCCCACATCCAAAATTCTGCCTCGACATGAGATTGACTGAAAATCTAAGTTTTTAACTCCTCTGTCTTGTCACTTCACCAGCAGCAGTGCTGCTGTCCTGGCTACCACAGAAACAGCCGGCCTCGTCCTCGGCTTGGACCCCAGTGATGGTTAACGTGCCCGTGGAGCCGGATGCAGAACCGGAGAATCACGAAGGGATGCCCGAGGGTCTCTCATCATCAGCATAGATCACAGTGACAGGGGCACTGTCAGGGACCTTCTGCTAGAAACAGGCAAAGTATCTTTTGGTATTGCCTTCAGAGCAGGTGATCTTGACAGTCTCTCCCAATCTGGCTGACAGCAAGGACGCCTGACTCAGCGATGCTGCCTGGACCAGGGAACCTGGAGAGGGAGAGAAGGGAGAAGAGGAAGGTCCATCAGTGTCCCAGGAGCACAGACCTGCCGGGGCAAGGTTACAGGGAATCCAGCAGTCAGACAGGGACATGGTCACAGGCCCATTTGAGGAGCAGAGCCAAACCCATTGCAGAATGGCTGCACAGAAGCAGCTCTGGCAGCAGGTGAGGACATGATCATCAGTAGCAAGAGGCTGTGGGGGACACAGCTACACCAAGAGATGCCAGGAGGGAGAAGGGCCAAAATCTTTGCTCTGCATTTTGAGTCTCTGTCACTTTCTGTTACTCGTGATCACCACACACCATAGCTGCTGCCACTGCTGCTGTCATAGCTACCACAGAAATAGACAGCCTCGTCCTCGGCCTGGACCCCAGTGATGGTTAACGTGCCCGTGGAGCCAGATACAGAGCCGGAGAATCGCGAAGGGATGCCCGAGGGTCTGTTGGTGTTGCTGTAGATCACGGTGACAGGGCCACTGCCAGGGACCTTCTGCTGGAACCAGCCAGCATAACCCCAGCTGCTGCTAAGCCCAGAGCAGGTGATCCTGACGGTGTCTCCCACGTTGGCTGACAGCGAGGACGGCTGCTGAGTCAGCGCTGCCTGGACCAGGGAACCTGGAGAGGGAGAGGAGAGGGGAGAAGAGAGGGGTCAGTCAGTGTCCCAGGTGCACAGGCCTGCCTGGGGAGCAGAATGAAGCCCAAAGGCCCCATCCAGGCACAGCAAGTCTGGCCATGGCACCTGAATTATGGGCANACTGTCTCTCAGGAGCCAAAGGACTACGCTAGGCTGCATCAAGTTGTCTGGGCAGAGGCCCCTCAACCTAAGCCAAGATCAGCTCCTCCATCCACTCCCTTCCCACACAGGGGCNTGCCTGCCTTCCTGGCACATGGAAATGTGGCCCCCAACATTTCGTGACAGCTCCTGCCCCCTTCTCTCCCCTTCTCTCTTGCCCACCAATGCAGTAAGATCACACCAGGGCACCTGCTCCCTTGGCCACTCAACTGGGGAAATCATGTCCNGCATCCTGCGGCCTCTGGAGCACGAGGGTCAGTGCCCAGCCTGCCCAGCCCCACACACCTGCACAGACCTCTCCACACCACCCTTCCCAGACCTGCCTCTGCCTTTCCACACTGCTCCTTTGGCCGTAGTGGCAGACAAGGAAAATTGCGAAGCGATGCTCGAGGGTATCTTGTTGCTGTAGTGACAGGGGCACTGCCAGGGACCCTCTGCTTGGACCAGCCAGCATAAGTCTAACTACTGCTAAACCCCGAAGAGCTGATCTTTACAGTTTCTCTGAGGCTGGCTGACTCCAAGGATGGCTGACTTGCAATTCTGCCTGGGCCAGGGGAGCTGGAGAAGGAGACGAGAGAAGACAGGGTTCAGTAAGGAAGGCAGCTCTACCCTGACACATGATACTGGAATGTAGGGACTCATCACTGAACTCTACCATGGTAGAAGGGTTTTGTATCACTTCAACAATCCTCTGTGCCACTGTGGCAGCATCACTGCTGCCGTCATAGTTACCACAGAAATAGATAGCCTCGTCCTCGGCCCGGACCCCAGTGATGGTTAACGTGTTCGAGGAGCCGGACCCGGAGCCAGAGAATCGCGAAGGGATGCCCGAGGGTCTGTTGTTATTAGCATAGATCACAGTGACAGGGCCACTGCCAGGGACCTTCTGCTGGAACCAGCCATACCAGCTGCTGCTACCCCCAGAGCAGGTGATCCTGACGGTCTCTCCCACATTTGCTGACAGTGAGGATGGCTGGCTCACTGCTGCTGCCTGGACCTGGGAACCTGGAGAGGGAGAGGACAGAGGGGAGAAGCCAGAGCTCAGTCAGCGTCCCAGGAACACAGACCTGTCCAGATAAGGTTATAGGGAATGCCACAGTCAGGGGAGAACAGACATGGAAAATGGCCACAGGCACAACTGAGGAGCAGAGCCCAGCCCCAGGTGTCCCAGCACAGAGGCAGCAGCAGGAAGACGTGGTCATTAGTAGTACTTATTAGTAGAGTGTGAGACAAAGACATTAGTTTTGTAGGGAGCAGGACGATGATCACCAGCCCCAAAGGCACCTCCCACTCTCTAGGACACAAAATGGGCAAAATTCAGAGCCATGGTCATGTGGAGGAGACAAAAACTTGCTCCAATCCCACATCCACAACTCTGCTTGGCCATGAGAAGGACAGAAAATCTCCATTTTTAATTCCTCTGTACCTCACTTGAAAATCTGTGTCACTATACCAGCACCACTGCTGTCAGCACCACCACAGAAATAGACAGCCTCGTCCTCGGCCCGGACCCCAGTGATGGTTAATGTGGCCGTGGAGCCGGACTTGGATCCGGAGAATCGCGAAGGGATGCCCGAGGGTCTGTTGTTGCTGTTGTAGATCACAGTGACAGGGGCACTGCCAGGGACCTTCTGCTGGTACCAGCCATAGCTGCTGCTACCCCCAGAGCAGGTGATCCTGACGGTGTCTCCCACATTGGCTGACAGTGAGGATGGCTGGCTCACTGCTGCAGCCTGGACCAGGGAACCTGGAGAGGGAGAGGACAGAGGGGAGGAGAGGGGGTGAGTCAGTGACCCGGGAACACAGATCTCCCCAGGCAGTGCAACAGGGATAGCACTCCTGTGCTCAGTCCCCAGTTGGGCACAGTGAGTCTGGCCAGGACACCTGCACCAGGGATGAGTAACACGGCGAGGAGGGGGACAAGGCCAGCCAGGTGCCAGCTGCTCAGGCGACACAGGATGGGGATGGGTTCAGGCTCCTTGTTGTTGTGGGGTCATAGTGGGACATTGCCCAGGGTCAGGGGCTTCCCTGAGGGCCAGAGGTGCCTGGGGACTCCTGCGCAGGCTGAACGGGAGCCCAGTGGGCCAGCACTGAGTAAACACAGCCAATGCAGCCTTAGCCCAGCAGCTCCTCTTGCAGCACAACAGAGCATTCCCTGACCAGCCCTGATCTGCCCCGGCAGCCTCACGCATGTCCCCGGAGCTCCTGTGCCCATGGGAATGTCCCTTCCCAGGCTTTGAAGGCAAAGCTTTTGCCCAGCTCCCTGGCCCATGGCATGTCCCTAGCTCTCATTGCTGGGGCCACGAGGCTGAGCCCCCTGGGGTGATGTCCAGGGGCTCCTGGCAAAGCAGGGCTGGGAGCTGTGCTGGGAGGAAGCTGGCAGGGCCTTGGGAACCAGCTAAGGAGCACAGGAGGACCTTGGCCCTGGAGCAGTGTGCAGGGACAGGGCTGCTGGGAGGTCATCCCTTCCCCAAATGACAGGGGAGGGGCAAAGTCCTGGGGCTCAAAGCTATAGTTGAGCTGGAGGTTTTTGCATCACTTTCCCATTGTTCTGTGGCCCTGCGCAGCATCACTGCTGCTGTCATAGCCACCACAGAAATAGACACCCTCGTCCTCGGCCCGGACCCCAGTGATGGTTAACGTGGCCGTGGTGCCGGATGCAGAACCAGAGAATCGCGAAGGGATGCCCGAGGGTCTGTTGGTGCTATCATAGATCACAGTGACAGGGCCACTGCCAGGGACCTTCTGCTGGTGCCAGCCATAGTTGTTGCTAAGCCCAGAGCAGGTGATC
>VWZW01006990.1:0-61489 GCA_013397115.1 Edolisoma coerulescens
TGCCCGTGGCCAAAATTGGGATTGTGCCTCCAAAATTCCCCATGTCCTAGCTTTGTAATTACCGAGGGTATTTCACACAAACTGCAAGCGATTACCGGTAATTTTTCCTCTGCAATCGTTACCGAGTTGTGTTTCTGTTGAAGCGTTTGGCTCATCCCTCGAGGGGCCGGGGGTTTGGCCGGGTTTTTTATGGCTAATCCTGACAGGCCCGGACCTAATCCGAGCACCCCCGTTACTGGTATACCCTTTATTTCAGTGAAATATTGATACAGTTTATAAATACTCCCTTTGCCTGCTACTCGGTCCTTCCCTGTCCATCCAGGGAGCAGATTTACTCCATCCTTTGCTCCTGATCGCAGCTCTCTGGCCCAAACGCTGGTTCTCAGAGACACGATCTAAGCAGAAAATTGCTACAAGTGTTTGCTTTAAAATTCTTATTATATCTGTCTGTACGATTAAAATAAATACCTGGATCGATGGTCATCGGGGGAAAGCTTTTCAGAGGAGAGAACACCCATTTTGGTAGCACAGATCCCATTTTGACAATATTGGGTTTTTTTGGGTTTGGGAATCCTGCCCATATAAGAGATCTGAAAATCGGTATTTTGCACTTTGATATTTTGAAATTGTGTCATTTTGGTATTTTGGAACTTGACATTCTGGTGTTTTGAAATGGAATTATTTTGGTATTTCTGACCTTGCTGTTCTGGTATTTTGGAACTTGGGTTTGGTTAAAATTCTGGTATCTTAAATCTGAGATTTTGAAACCTGGTTTTCTTTGGTATTTTGAAATTTGGTTTTCTATTATTTTGGAACTAGGTTAGTGGCAGGTGAGCGGCTGGACGGGAGCGGGTGCTGCAGAGGGGTCACCTGGCTCGGGTGGGATACACAGGGGAATGCGTGCGCTTTTAGCACTGATATCTGGGACCCAGGTATTGGATGAGTGTGAGGCTATTCAGCTCTTCCTTAGGACTTGAAGTATGGCGGGGCACAGAGCTCGTGCTGAAGCTCGTTTAAACCCTTCTATTTTAAAAATATATCAAAATAGAAATGCGTGAGGAAATAACATACAGAAGTCTGTTGCAAGCATATGTACGAGCTGTCTTTGAAGATCCACATTGACGGACATTTTGTCGAACCGATTCCAAGCTAAAGCCAGATTAGAAATGGGACCTTTTACTGTAAGCTCATTAGAGGAATGGTTTACGTTTCCTGGGAAGAACTGTCAGTAGGCTGGGCAGAGGAGGAGCGAGGGCAACGCTCGTACACTTCTCCCAAGAACAGGCACGTTGTGGCTGACATTTGGTGCCTTTTTTTTTTTCCCCAGTACAGGCTCTTCAGGGTCACAAAACCCTTCTGAGCGCAGCTTACTGCTGGGAGTTCCTGATGCGGGAGGCAGCACCGCTTCTCTTTTCACTACGTTTGACATCTTTGGGCTCTGAAACCAACAGGAAGTACAGTAATTTCAGTCTTGCTCACTGAGCAGGTAACTCCATTTAGCTTGTTCTCTCTTTTGCTTTGGATGTAGTTATTGTATTTCAAACCAGCTTAAATGCTGGAATTAAACTTTAAAATTTAGACATCACCCTTGTGTTGGCCAGAAGGCAACAAAGCGCCGTTACAACACGGTAGGGACAAGCTGGTCGCGTTGGGACCGACTCAAATTCTAAAGTTCTGGATGATTTTTGTCTCCGAGTTAACGTGCATTAGCCAAAACAACTGGAAAAGAATGATGTTATCGGTGCTAAATTCACTTCTTTACGGGGGACAGCAGACTGCAAAAATGGCTCTAATTTCCCTTTGTTATGAATCGGTTTGGGGCTGGAATATCATCGTCTGGTCTGTGGCATCTGTCACAGATAAACTTGTACCTTCAGACGGAGAAGCCAAGGTAGAAAGAGCAGCTGTCTCTGATAAACAGTGTTCTGAAACTATACACAAAGCTGCTGAAGGTATCGTACTCTGCCTGAATAGCTAAATTTATGGAAGCAATGACATTTGGCCCTGCCCTTCCCTTGGCTCTTAAAGTTAGTTCTCACAAAGGGAGTTTTTTGGTGTTCCTACAGCTGTGACATGAAATGGAGCAATACGAGACCAGTGTGGTTAATTAGCGCCGTGAACTTCTGATTAGTGGTTTAGCTAAGAGGAGAGGCTGGTGTGAGCACAGCATCTCTCCTGCCTGCTCCGGTCCTCTTGCCCTTCAGCAGCTCTGATGCTGGAGGTTGCTGACAGCAGCAGAGAGAGATTTGGGAAGGAGTGAGCCGCGTCTGGGAGTCACATAGATTAGCCCGGTTAAATTCTGCAGCCTGGAGTGTCAGGCACTTGTGCAGCTGGTGCTGCTGCAGAAGACGCTTTGGATTCAGCAGGAGACATCCTTCTGAATAATTCCTGTACATACATTTAAGAATGGACACAGAGGCGGCCCAGGGCATCACAGTCTGTTGGAGTGAGAGCCTGTGGAGCAGAGAGGCCTGGGTTTGCGTGGGGAATTCAGAGACCAGAACGTGCTGGGTGAGTCTGTATCTCCCTGAACCAGTTTTTGGGGGAAGGACAGGCAGTTCTCACTCCAGTTTCAGTTCTCTTCAGGTCAAGCTGTGAGAATCCAGGGTTCCTTCCTTTTATCCCAGCCCTCCCGTGGCTCATCCTGAAATTGGAGCAGAGCGAGATGGCCACGGGACACTGAGTCTTATCTATAGATGAAGAACATTTGGACCTAAGGCTTAGGCCCAAACTCACTCGGTCTCTTTGCAGTTACAGAAAACTAAACTGTGAACTGGCAGAACACCAGTCCCAGGCACGTCCACCGGACACCAGAGAAGAGAACCAGCAGTGTGGGCAGAAAGAAAAAAACCTGATGGAAATCTATCATTACAATTTTTAAATAGATTCTCAGCGTACATATCAGAAGTTTTCCTTCTGCTTTATTGTTCTACAATGTCCAGAATGCACTGGCCTCACCAGAGATGTCATCCCACGGCATGCACAGAAAAACTGTATTAATGGGGCCAAATCCTGGCAGCTAGCACTAAAACCAGTAGGAACTGGTGTGGGACATCAAACACTAAAGCCACAGAAGAGCTCCGGCTGGTACTAAATTGTTTACAGCTATTTTCTGTACAAGGAAAAGTTGTGAGATGTTAAAGGAAATGACAATTTTATATAGCAAAATGTAAAAATAAACCTACAGCACAAGTACTTCATCATTGTACCGTTTCTACGGGATTTAATGATTTTTGTACCATCTTTGCTGAACATTTGTTATTTGAATGGGGGATCAGGGACTTACAATAATAAATTGCATTTGTTTTCCAGAAGAGCAGCGCGTTTGCGGGTAAAACCTGGATCGCACCCCCGAAAGCCAACCGAGAACCCGGGTTAGACAGTGCAGAACCAACAGGCCACGAACTGGAGTTTGTTTTTAATATCTATATAAAAAATAATGAGCGATTTACAGGTCTCTCTCTAGTCAGAACCTCAGAAGTCTGTATAAAGGTGCTGTACAATATATAAACATTTACACCCAGTACATCCATACATTGCGTAGCATTCCAAGGCCACATGGCTAAGTCTGATACAGGAAGTACAGATACAAGGTCTATGGAAGGAGAAATCACACACAGGTAAGACATTATCAGGTCACATTAACATATAGAAAAATAGAGGGGAGTTGATGGCAGAGAAATCATTTCAGTGGTGCTAATTCATCTGCAATTAAAGGACTGGATTTGTCACTGTATTCAGTGGTCAGGCCGAGTGCACACAGCTCAACATAAACCAATCTCTGGGGAAGAATGCAGGGTAATATCTACACAGGCTACTTCAGAGTATTAAGTTTTTCACATATTCCACCCAGGGAGGATTTGTACGCGTTATGCTACACAGCAAACCTCAATGGCTCACCCGGTGTCGAGCGGCACAGTTCAGAGCTGCTTTAAAGCCTTTTGAATTCCCAAAGTCTTTGTTTAAAAGCTGTTTGAGCAGTCAGCTGTACTTGTGAAGAATTCGGAACTGCCTCACTGTGCTTTGTTAGCCTTTAAAAGCATTTAACGTTTCAAAGCCAAAATGAGATACTCACTTGCAAAGAGTAAATCCTATTAGTTTGCATTTTGAGTAAGTAAAGCTCAATCATTTACTCGTCTTTCTCCTGCAAACTGGACCGAGGGCCTCCTTTTACTGCTTTCCTGTAGTCATTAAGAATCTCAGATGTCAGGAAACAATCACTAAAACTGTGAATAAAATAAACCCCTTCATTTTCTGTTGTTCTTACAGCAGTGGGACTGATTTGTCAGTAGGTTCCGGTGGTAACATCCCTCTTCAAAACATCTCTGCCAGCCCAAACCATGGATGGCGTGCCTCCTGTATCCCGTTTGTCATCAACGCTCACAGCAAATAGCGGCGAGTCCTAAAATATACAGGCAAGAACCTCACCGAAAAAGCTGCTCCGGCAGCCGAGTCCATCCTAAGGTCAGTTCTTACCTCTACAGAGGGAAAAAACCCAATTCCTAACTAGCATTAAATAATTAAAGATGGGACTTCAGTATCAGCTCCACACCGAGGCTGAGGGTATCGTGGTGCCACGAGTGAAACCAAAGGAATTGTGTTATTCAACAGAACCCAGAATTTTCTTTCCTCTCACTGATGTTTGCAACCCAACTCCCCGTGAATCAAGAAACTAAAGTGATTTTGCTGTGTCAGAAAAAGCAAAATTACAAAATTATGTCAAATACCGTATTTAGCTACAGGGTTTTGTATTAGGTATAAAAATTCCAGGAACCGTACGAACTGAGCAGTATCGGCAGCTCATTTGCTGCCCTGGAACTGACAGAACCAACTCGCCCGTGTTCTCCCTGATCCAGCAAGAAGACGTGGGTTTCCTGATGTAAACGTGCAACATGCTCTAGAGAAAACACCCACTTCAGCCCAAACCTGCCTCATCTGTGACTGGAATCCACGTGGGAAGGATTAGATCGACTGGATACAGCTTGGCACAAGAACAGGAAGTGAGTCAGGATCACGTTGGCAATAGAGGCATTAAATGACTTTGTTCAGAGTTCACAACGCTTGGGGAAGCTGCGGCAGTGCAACACTGGGAGCAGCAGACATGGCCTGCAAAGGGACACGGGGACAGCAGCTCATGGAAGAGTTTCACTGAAGCAATCTAAAAGGTCCTTCGTGCGGCTTAGATAATTTAAGAACAAATCAAGTACTGCCCCGCCTCTAACCAGTTTCTGAGGGAAAAAAAAAAAGACAATTGTGTGAGAAGAACCAATGCTTTACATTACCCTTATTGGAAAATTGATCAAAACACATTCCTAAAAAGCAGCGTCAGTCAGTCACACCTGTTTTCCAGGCACTCCTGCTGCTGGGGTGCCCTTACAGCCACCGGGGACCCTCCACGGCCCGGGAGTTATCAGTGTTTTCCTCACTGGAGAATTCCCCTCAGGCTGGGAAGTTCCATCTTTGGTTTCACTGGGCAGCTCCACGTGTCTCTCTCCGTGGTGACTGTTCAGCGTAAGAGCCTCCTGTGTTTCCACCCTCCTTTGTTTCTCCATGGAAAGCAGTGGGATATTGGAAAGGCTGGAGGTTTTGAATCTGCTGGAAGCTGTGTCTCCAGTGCTGGACTTGGTTAATAAATCATCCTCAGAGGCATTTCTCCTGGAGTCCCTGAAGGAAAGCTTATTCCCACCAAATGCTGGGTAATGTTGCTCTACAGAACACCCTTCCGTCTTTCCTGGGGTCTTCTGCTTCATCTCTTTCCTGGTGACTCCTGCTTTACCATTCTCACCTTTCAACTGCTCAGCAGTTGCCTTATCACCACTGGATGTTCTACCTCGGATCCTTCCCACCGTTTCCGCGCTTCCTGGCTTGCCGAGATGACTTTGGGGACCGGCTGACCTTCCTCGATTTCCACTGGAACACTCTTTTTTCTCGCTATTCTTCATCCCTATTTCTGTGGTTTTACTCTCACTTCTGGAACTGTCAGGTTTATGTGAGAGATCGTTTTTTTCAGGATCCCCTTTCCTGGGGCTGTGGAATCCCATGTGAGGGTATCCTTTGGCAGCCCCTGACTTTGCTGCACTGGCAGATCTGTCCTTTCTCGTCCCTGCTTCCGAACTAGCTTTAGTGATTCCAAACACAGGACTCGAGGGACATTCACATCTGTTCTTTGCTCTCTGGGGAGAAGACTGAGGCTTCCTCTCACACTGGTTTTCAGTTAAAGTGCTTATCTTGTCAGGCACCGTGTTCTCTGCTTGTTCCAGTTCCTCAGACAGCTGAACTCTGGCTAAAGCTTCTCCTGGTACTGCTAAATAACACATTTCAGATGGGGAAGCAGAATGGGAAGATGAAGATAATAATGGTGACCGTTCTTCATATATTACATTTGATGAAGCAGGATTGTAGCTATCCCAATCACCTGAAAGCAAACAGCAAGAGATTTGACTAAATACACAAAAAGTAATGATCGGCAAACTACCGAGTTCAATTCAAGAAACATTACGGAGCGGCGTATTCTCAAAGCTTTATTTAGCCAGATTTCTGTACTGTGTTGCTCTACAGCCTACAACAACCCTGAGGATGCGATTTTGGGAAAAAAAAAATCTAGTGCTCAGAATGCTGGATCCCTGCAGGGCTGACATGGTCTTGGATCAAAACAATTTTTGTGCCTACACGGCAAAATTTCACATTACTGACCTACGTTGTTTAATAAAACCAACCAAACTAGAACCGTTATGCTTAAAGAAATCCGGAACAGTGAAAAGTTGGGGTTATTCATAGCTTTGCACTTTACTGATAGGAAGAGATGAAACAAGACATGCAGATTTACCAAGTCTTTAAGGAAAAACCAAGAAAAGCACTGAAAGCCCTTAATGTTGCTCGGGTTTCACGTAGGGACACAGACTGGAAGGAGCCAAACCTGAAGGAGGAAGAGAAAAAGCCCAGAAGTACATACCAAAAAAAAATCACAGAGTACAGCAAGCAAGATTTCAACCAGAAATGTGGGATTAACAGCAAGGCAAGAGACAATAAACCCTTCCCCACTCTACCACTTTCTTCACCTCATCCCAGGCCCCACTCTAGACAGAGGGCTGTGGCCTGGACGTGCTCCAGAGGTTCCCTTTTGTCTGATTCTGTTTATTCCTCAAGCTCAGGTAATTTCTGTGACCAGCAGGGCCAGGAGCGATGCTCAGGACCCTTTTCTGGTTCTCAGGAGGAAGGAAATTGAGACAGTTCCGAGCAGATTTTACCCTTTGAGTGAATGCCAGTAAGTGACTGAACACACAAAGTATTTGGTAGTTCAAACTGTGCATTTGGGATTTTGAAAGGATCAATTCAGGGTTGGTTGCTGTGACTGAAAAACTCCTTACCAGAAAAAGTGACCCTGCAATTTAGGAAGTTTAACCATCAGCACCTTGGTGTCAGCATCAGGGGTTACAAAGACTAAAATGCGTATTTAGGAAATTAAATGTTCTTTGCTGTAAAATGCTGTCACTGCTGCAAGTCTCTGATTTGCAGTTTTGGGGCTGAGTCAGACCCAAAGTCATCAGTTCTGAACTCTGTGGCTCCTGCAAGCATTTGCTTTGCTGTCCTTCCTTTTTTTTTTTTTTTTTTGGCCTACAGAGTTGTGGTTTCCTGTGGTAGATGCAGAAATCACCTTGAATCAAACTGAATCCCTTGGGAGAGCAAAGTTTTCCCTTTCCTGCTTCCTGAAGTTTTGGCTTTGAAAAACAAAGCATTCCATAATTTAGAAGGCTAAAAACTGAAGTAAATATGTACAGAAACAAAATTTTAACAGTACCGTAGCACGGAGAATTTTCATTTAAGTTAAAAGGCAATCAGGGTTAATCAGCGTATTTTTATAGAAAAACTTGATTAGCTTGGACAGAGCTGAGAAACTAATTAGAAATATGGAATCATTTCAGATTGTGCGATACTCCTACGTACTTGTCACGTGTTAATTTTACCCCAAATATTCCTCGTATTTGAAAACAGGTATTTTAATTTTCAATTTTTATATTTTCATTTAATTTTTAATTTAAGTCAGTAATAAATGCACAGCTGTCACAAAGGCAACTGCCAACTACTGCAGTGAACAAGCAGCAGAATCTCCTTATCCCACTTTACTTCCCTGCCTTGAACCCTCAATGACAAACAGCCCTCGAGACGACATACTGTGATCTGGTATTAATCCAGTCCCTGGTCTCAGCAGCAGCAGAACTTTATTTCCTCCAGCCTGAATCAGCTCAATGGCTCGCGTGTGAGTGATTCCTTGGGTAGGTTCTCCGTTAATTTCCACAATTTGGTCACCAACCTGAGGAAAAAAGAGTGGCAGACTAGTCTTTGGGAATCTCTGACACTGTGAACTGGTTTTTAATTTAGAAAGAAAAAATAAGAGAGGCAGATGCTTCTGTTTTCCCTCTCGTGCTAAAATCCAGTAGGCATTAGTGACATCATTCCATGGATGACAAGCAGGATGTGACCCCAGGGTCTGGGGATTCAGAGGTGCACAGAGGTCGTCTGTTCAGGAAAAGATTCGAGAGATCTTAACCACGTCTTCTACTTATTTACAGGCAGATACAGGATGTGCTTGAATGTATTTTCATTCTGGATCGTGGCGTGAAGGGAGCGCATGGATCAACCACATCACACCTGTCTGAGGTCACCTCATCCACGGGAGGACACAGCACCTTCCCTACACCCGCTGCGGAGCTGAACACCGCACAACAGGTTTGATGTAGAGAAAGGAATTGTTGTTTCAGATTGGAGAGCGGTGAGGTCTCGGAGCCACTAAACAACTCTCACAGGTACCAGGCAGGTAATTTCAGCTCGCACTAACCTCCCCGGCTGCAGGAAAGGGGCTGGAATATCACACCCCCAAAAGAGTTCTCTATTAGGGAAAATTGGGAAGGGAAATGGGAAAAAGGGAGCGGGAGCCTATTTGGCACTGCACACAGCAGCCAACAGATGTCACTGGTGGGTAACATCAGCAGCCTAAAGAGGCTGCCGGGGCTTTGTTGAAGACGCTCTGTCAAAGGAGGTCACTGCTGGCTCCTCATGGACAGGCTGGGACAGGGATACGCCGGGACAGCTCGGCTAGCTGGATGAGAAATTCCTCCTCGCACTGTTAAGTACAGCCAGAGAGTGCCACCACATCCGGATGACGAGAAACGAAAGGTGTGAAAAACCTCAGGCTGGGCGAGCTCAGCCCATCCGCCCTCTGGGCTGGGGACTCGGCACATCCCGGCACTGGGAGGGGCTTAGGGCCAAGGGTGGGAAGGGGCCCTCCAGGATCGTCCAGTGCAACTCCTGGCTCTGCACAGGACACCCCAACAGCCCCATCCTGTGCCTGAAAGCGTTGTCCAAACACTCTTTGAGCTCTGGCAGCCTTGGGGTTGCGACCGTTCCCCGGGTAGCCTGTTCCGCTGCCTGACCACCCTCAGGGGGAAGAACCTTTTCCCAATATCCAACCTAAACCTCCCCTGACACAGCTCCAGCCGTTCCCCCAGGGCCCGTCGCTGGCCCTGCCCCTCGGGACAAAGCTGCAGACCCCGGTGAGGTCTGACCTCCGGCTCCTCTTCTCTGGGCTGAACAGCTTTTTGGTTGCTTTGCCCAAAAAGCAAAGCCCTGGAGCTCAGTGTGACACCACTCGAAGGAGGACGGTGAGAAAAAATATTAGCAATGAACGCTACGCTCGCGTTGTCTCTCAAGCATGTGGGGAAAAATGCTAGTTACTGTGAAGAACAGGATAAGAGAAGATACGAATACTAAGAATTCCACATCCAATTAAGCCTCACAGCAAGTATCTGTACCAGCCCCATTCTGCAAATACAGTACAAAGAGAGGCAGAGCCACGTGCCACCAGCGGGGAAGCACAAGGACACCAAAGGATGGCATCTCATGGGCACCTGGCTCAGCTCCACGTTCCAGCCTCTGAAAATCCAGCTCTGGGCAGTAGCCACAGAGCCTCACCTACCATCGTTCCTTCTGTTGCACCCATGTACTTTGCTTTTACTACAATATCTGAGATCATCTTATCTTGTACAAATGTAAGAATTAACGTGGTATTTGGAAAAAAATCGGCTTTGTATCTCCAGAGATGGCACAGAACAGCAGCAGCACAATGTACACACAAACATTCCTTAAAAATTAAGTGACTTGGACAGTGATTCTCTTCCCAGCTCTCTGCTCCACTGTGCAATCTCTTGTTGGGGCTCCTAAAATAACTCCGAGTAGCTGCTGCTCACACCCAGGGATGCTACTGTAACCCCAGCAAGGCGGACAGTTCCTTTGGGATGGCCAGAGCTGTGCATGGATCTCTCATCCGAAAGCCCATGGCCACGGGTACAGCTGGAAGAAGGGCAGAGGCCCAGATACTGTCCTGGGACCCTGTGCTTGTAAAAATCCAAGTTTGTTGCCACTCTGAGTAAATTAATCTATCAACTGCATCAACAAATTGATTAGAGAAGCCAAACTCACATGGACTCTCCCATCCTTGACTGCCGGCCCATCCTCAGCCAAACGGAGGATGAATAAGCCCATGTTGTATTCCTTTCCTCCTCGGAGGCTGAATCCAAACCCTCGAGGGCCCCTTTCCAACTCCACTGGGAAGCAGCCAGCATTCTGTGCAGGAAGTCAGAGGGAGGAAGGAAAGAAAAAAACAAAAAACCAGAGAGAGATGAGGACCTGTAGGCAGATTTAACCTTCTGTTTTTCTAAAAAAACATTTCAATATTTCTGTATTTTGAGCACTTAAACTGCATTCATCCCAGCTCTGGGGTGTCTCAGGGTAATGGTTTTAATCTAAGTCTAAACATTCAGAACATCTTTCCTTCTAAGTCTGAGGTAGGCACAAAATTCTTGAAGAAATTTTGCTAAAGGGTCTGCAGTAGCTCCGTTACATGCATTTTCTGTTTCTTTCGTCACTATAATGAGTGTGCAATTACCCTAAGGAGATAATCACATTCAAAACATGAGCAAAAACATTCTGTGAGACGCTCTAGTACGTTTTTATACGCAACTCTTCTACCAGTATCCAACAGAGAAATGTTTTAACGTTCTGCTTTTGAGAACTCTTGTGGCAATGCCACTAGAGTGCCTTGATGGATGAGTATTCCCATGTCTCCACACCCTCTGGATGGATTTTTGTACCTGGGAATAACGGCCGCCAACACCTGAAGCAGCGTCCAACGGTGCCATGTGCTTGTGCTCGGGCCAGGACAGCCGGTAACTACTAGAAACTTCTTTCCCAGCTTCGCCTTCTGTAGCTCCCCTACGGAAAGGTGAAAGGATGTGGACGTTACCTTCGCATTAATCCCTCCGGCCAAGCTTTTCCCACCATCCCCAGCCCCTTTTCCCAACCTGTCGGGGTTGATCGGTGCCAGTCCCAGCGGTCGGTGCTGTGGGGCCGGGCTCTGCCTGGCCGAGTTTGTTCCTGATGGAGGACCACGTTGCTCTAAAATTCAAACAAAATGAACAGTCACAACTTCACAAATCCACAGTCAGGACAATGGTCACCGCCAATGCTGGGGCTACTGCTCCCGAGGAACCGCGGCCGCGACACCTCAGACTGGGCTGAGCCGAGCTCACGCGGGCACAACGGAGAGAGGATTTTCCAAGCCAGGAACACAAGTACAGCTCATTAGTTCCATGGAATAAATTCCTAGGAATTTTATTCTTTATTTTTGTTCTTTTACTCTGCTTTTCCTCAGGAAGAACCACCACAATTGTATGGATCCTGACATGAACAGAAGGGTTTTAGCCTGTTTGCAACTTGATAAACGCCAGAGGGGATCCGGGCCGATCAGATCCACAGAATTGGTTCAGATATGCAATATCGTAAAATTTTTTAAGAGCTGAAGAACAACGTCCACTTGAGAAATATCCCTCTGTAAAGGGAAGGCAATGAGGATCTGCAGGAGCAATGGGGATTTGGAGGTGACGGCCCCATCAAATAGAGGGAAATTGCCAACTCATTTAAGGCACAACAGAGTTTTCCACTGCCCGGCTCCAGGAAAGGTGAGGAACTGGTCCCACAGCCACACTGGGGGGAGGAGTTCACTGGCAGGCAATCAAAAGGAATTTTGAAGTGTTTTGCCTTCTCCCAAAAGCTAAGTAAAAAAACAAGGTTTCAATAAAACCATTTAAAATAACCTCCTATTATTTTCTCCTCCACGGAAAATACTGTGAACGTGCACTTTGCAATAAATCCAGTGCATTTCTGGAAAAAAACCCATGTTTCAGGATACAAAATGACACTGTCGCTTAAGAATAAAGAACCACAGTCTATGCAAAAGGCTGCCTCTTAGCTAGAACCTGAATGGCAAGCAGTGGCCCGAGATGGACTTTTGTGCTGAAGTATAAACTAATAACTCATTTTCCATTAAAGGGTTAAAAAAAAAAATCATTCCCAGCACCAAAACTAGAGATGTTCCAGCCCCATTAGGTGCAGCACATTACCGCATTTCTTAATTAAGAACAAACAAATTCCACTAAAATACAAAAAGTGCTCAAGAATGTTAAGGGAAGGGAAATTTAAAGCATATTACGCTGAATTTCTCAGGTATGTGAGACCTCCCGAGCACTCCACAGAACTGCTTGGTGCTGCTCCCATGACACGCCTTAAAGAGGTTTTTCTCTAGAGATAAAATGCCAACTTTTACTCCGGGTTTATCCTCAGATTTTTAATTTAGAAGCATAGGCAAGAAAAACGCCATCTGTTTGTACAAATCCTGCAGCCCTCTCTGCAGCCTCCTCTCGTGTGTTCCCAGCTAATACACGACAAAAGCCGACAGGCTCCTGCTTTTGTGAAAAATGCTAAAGAATCTCTTCTGGCGCACGAAGGGAATTCATTTATTCCCGCGAAAAGCAAAGATCACAGGTCTCTGAAATCTTGGAGGGAGGGAAGGGGACCAGGCAGAGGTTTTGTTGCCAGCCTCAGAGGACAAAGCTAGGGAAGAGCAAACTCTGTCAGGGTTTGTGCTTTGTGAGGCTCAACGGCTTCCAGCAAAAAGGGCATTCTGTGGTTTTGGAGCCGTATCCTGGATTTTCCTGGGTATAAACCGGCCCTGTGAGGCTCGGCTCTCTCCCTGAGTGCCTGAAGCCCGGACTCGCCCACATCCATGCTGGATTCCCCCACTACACAGGGTTCTACTGTGAGCTAAACTCTATTTCTTCAGCTACATCAAGGGGAATTTTAAAGTGGAGATATATTCCCACTCCAGTGGAACCGGTTCTGCTTCCTTCTCCTTCATTGTCACAAAATTCTTTACATCTGAAACACGCCAACTCCACTCCTCTGAGCCACAGATTTTTTTCTGACTGATCTTCGCTCTGGTTTTACCACCTGCTGCTGAGGGGTTTTTTCCTTTCTTTGTTGAGGCTCCCCAGGTTCTGGTTTTATCTCTATATTTTTGGCTCCAAATCTGTAATTGAGGCAGTGGGAAAGGTTTTTACGCAGAGTCCATGTAAGGTCACGCATAAATAATGGCTAGAAATACGATATTCAGAAGACGTATTTTGAAAACAAGTGAAAGGTGTTCCTGCCCATGGCAGGGAGTGGAATGAAATGGGCTTTCAGGTCCTTCCAACCCAAACCAGTTTGGGATTCGATGACTAGAAGCTCCAGAGAAAACAGATCTAATTCAACCAACTCAAACTTCAGTTGTTTTATAAACATCACCCATGGCAACTGCTTTGAAGTGTGTCCCTTCAAACTGGAATGAATCAGATTTGATAAAAATAAAAATCTTAATAGAAAAATAACAACTTATAGAGGTCTCTCTACTTCAAGTGTTAACAAAAAGGAACATTAAGTCTTTGAAATTCTGTGTTACAGGCTGAGATGGCATGTTAAATATTTGCAATGAATGTGAAATTAGAGAATCATCTGCTGGCTTTATTCACAGCCTGGCTCTAGGTATTTCTTATTTAAAAGGTGAAGAAAGCCAGCTTTCTGACAGAATAATGACAGGGAGTTTAATTAAACACGTAAGCAGCGTTAGAGAAAAACGCAGGGTTGGAAAACGGCTTTTCTCTCCAAATAACTGGATTTTACGTATTTACATTTCTGTTTAGAAACAATACCACGGTGCACGCAGTGTTATATGGGAGCTGTCATTAAGTCACAGTCTCTGAAGATGGGACTTTGCCGTCCCTAGGACTCACTTTGCTGCTCAGGTGACACAGCAGGTTTTGCAGGTGCAAGATCTGCAGGAAAACCCTGTCAAGGTTTTTTTCCCATGTGGTGGGATGTGACCCTTTTCCAAAGGGGAGCTTCGGCAGATGGAACCGCAGCATGTTTCTGCTGCAGGGATGCAGCATCAGGGAATTGGCGTGTTTTAACACGGGAGAAACCAAAAACGGAAGGTTTAAATGGCGAGATTTGAAAAGCGGGAGTCTCGGTGGCCTTAGAGCAGGGACGGAGCATCCTGGCAGCAGCGGCTTCATTGGGAACAGAGCTCTGGCAGCACCTGCAGCAGCAGGAGCCGGGCCCTGAGCCGGGGTGAGACTTTCTCGCTAATCACCATCCTGTGGCTGCTGCAGCCCCCTGAGGAGGGGTTATTTCTCCTTGGCTGGAGAATACAAGGTCTGGACAGGACGCTTCTAGGTCAGCAGCACTTTCTCTCTCTCACACAATGAGAATTTCTCTCACTCTTCATTGCGTTGTTAATACTTCTAGCTTATTTTTGGGTACAACCGCCTTGGCAGCTCCCTCTCTCTTGTCCCACCTGCCTTCAGCTCTTCCAGAGCCAACACATGAGCTTCCAACTTATTCAACTTCCAGGAGCTGATGATCCCTGTGGGTCCCCCCCAGCTCAGGATATTCTAAGATTCACTCTCCTTAATTTCCAAACATCTTCAAATACTCCATTTAAGCCAATAAACTTCAGCAGCGATAAATACCCAACTTTGATAGTGTGGTAGCACCTTCCTTACCTTCCTCAGCCACCACCGTGAGAGTCACCACGTTGCCTGCATCCTTGATGAGCTGCACGATGCTGTCATGGGAGAGCTCCACGATGGACTGGCTGTTTACCGCTGAGATTCGATCGCCCACTTTCAGCTTCCCACACTGGTCAGCCGGGCTTCCCTCGATAACCCGCCCGATCTTGTGAGGAATCACTAGGAAACAAGAACAGGCACAGCAACACCGTAAGTATTCATAGAACTATGGAATATCCTGAGTGGGAAGGGATCCACCAGGATCAAAGTCCAGCACCTGGCCTCGCACAGGGCAACCTCAAGAATCCTACCACGTGCACATCAGATAAGCATCACGTAGACCCAGAATTGCCAGTCACAGAATCACACAATACGCCGAGTTGGAGGGACCCACAAGGATCATCGACTCCTGGCACTGCAGAGGACATCCCAAAATCTGAACGTATCCCACCCTGTGCCTGAAGAGCATTGTCCAAACACTCCTTGAGCTTTGGCAGCCTTGGGCCTCTGACCACTTCCCTGAGGAGCCTGCTCAGTGCCTGAGCACCCTCTGGGGGAAGAAGCTTTTCCTAATATTCAACCTAACGCTCCAGCCATTCTCTTGGGTCCTGTCACTGGTCATTACAGAGCAGAGGTCAGTGTTCGTCCCTCCTCTCCTGCTCCAAAGAGTGGCACTGCTAGTACAGGACAAACCTGCAAATAATGAGGAATGCTTCACTGTGAGCGAACGGAGACGCCAACCCAACGGCACGGCCTTGTCACGTACAGGGTGTTGTGCCTGAAGGAAAACATGGGAAGCAAATGGGTCACGTCTGCAAAGAGACGAGTGAGAACGTGTGGCCCTGGGGTGCTCCGGAGCAGTTGGTTTTGCCATATATGATGCAGTTTTCCATTTCACGCATCAACCCCGCAGGACAGTGTGGGCTCAGAGAGAGTTAAGGCCATCCAGTGCAACGCAGAGATTCAGATGCACGGGCAAACTCTTCCTACTTGCAAACAAAAATTAACCCTTAAACGCACTTAAAAAAGATATCGAACTCCTCCTGCCAGGGACTGACTCAGTCAGGTGAGGACCTGAGCAGGGACCCTGTAAATGGCCAGCAGAGTGCTACATCAGCTCCGCACAGACTTGACCCCTTTTCCTGCTCTCTGAGATGAACATGCACTTGTAATAATTGTCTCAAATTTCTTCCAGCTCTCCTGGCTTGGTTCCCTCAGTTCACCCCAGAGCGACACTGTGCCCTGCACAGACTCCTCCAGAAGCCAAAGCCGTGGGGCCAGAACGGACTGAATGGAGAAAAGAAGAAATTTTATGAGAAGTAGAAGGAAAAAGGACTGATTTCAGTTCCTTTCCCAGAGACGAACACAGAGGCAGAACAAGAGACAACTGTGCCTGAGCCGCGTCCACATCTCACAACTGCAATACCAGATCAGGCTACTTTTTCATTTTGATGATCTTTCTAGACAAGCGCACTTAATGACGGTGACAACTTCATTGCTTTCCACCAAATACTGTAGACTCTACTTCCTCAGATCCCCAAAATAAGAAATTTTATTTGATTAGGTAATATAAAGCCAAGGTTGAAACAACGCTTCCATTAAAATGCCAATGACTAAATGCATCATCACCACGGCCTGACAAATATCTACATCCCCAATGCTGCCCTGTGACAAGTGCACACTCCCGGGTATGGGTTGTGTGGGATATACGTTCCCCGTTCCCCGCTTACGTCACAGTCGGGTGAAAAAGAGCATAAATACGAAGCGAGACAGACCAAGACTCAGCTGGCTGGGCTGTGCCAGTGTGAGTGAAAGGTGACTCTGAGGGAAACACCAGCACTGCACAGGAAGATATATCCCTGGAGAAGCCCCAGCGAGGCCAGGCAGGGGCAGAGCCACCAGGACATGGCACCTACCCCCAGGAGGAGGTTTGTTCTTGGAGGTGAGGATGACAAAGCCAAATCCTTCGTTCTCCTTCCGCTGCAGACGGACGTCGTAGACCTCCGGGCACGGCTGGTTGGCAAAGTCCACACGGTTCAGCCGGGGAGAGCCGTTCTGTGTCAGGACAGGCTGTGGCTCCTCCTCCTCCGCCTGCTTTTCCCCTTGCAGGGAATGGACAAACAACAAATAAGGAACAAATTCACGCCAAGAAACTTCAGCGCAACCATGAAGATCGGTTGTCAGTGCCGGCGTGAGGAGGCAACAGCAGCCGCTAATCAGAGCAGGGGACCCCTGTCAGCTCTAAATCCCATCCCAGCTTTGTTATTCACGGAGTCACGGATCTAAACTGTTGATCTGGACACTCATCTAAAACTGCAGCATCGCAAGACGCTGCCCTGAAACAGCTCTCGTTTGAATACAGGTAATCTTGCTACACACTGAGGCCAAAAGACTCGAGAATACAGCATGTGGAAGGCGCCCCTGCCGATGCCAGGGCGTGGGACAAAATGAGCTTTAAGGTCCCTTCCAACCCAAATGGGATGTAGAGGTGTAGATGATGTAGAGAAAACAGACTGCGTTATTATGCAATTTCCACAGCACTAACGGCTGTTCTAACTACTACCTGCAAAAAGGTTTGAAGAAATCACCCCTGCATCATAATTTTCAGAGCCTGACCTGTGTGAGCAGTGCAAGTTAGCGAGCAACAGAGCCCAAGCTTATTAAGGTCTGCTTTTCTCCATTTAGGAGTTATAGCTGACCCTCCTCAATCTCAGGCTGCTCAGGCCCAGTGCAGTAATTAAGTTCCAGAGCAGCTTCACTGGATTTGATTACAAGCCTCAAGTGTCCTTTCTGGGCAAGTGGACACCTACCACTGAAGAAGATCTTCCTCCGGACAGTGAGCAGCACCTGCCCGTTCCGTGCGGCACTGGTCATTAAATCCAGAACTTGCTTGTGTGACTTCCCTTTCACAGGGACTCCATCGATGCACATCAGCTCATCCGCTGCACGCAGCCTCCCGTCCTTTTCCGCTGCTCCCAATGGGATTATGGCTCCGATATAAATCTGTGAGCAGAGTCCAGGGGTTTGAACGGGAACATGAATTCATCAGAACACGCAGTGGTTGGAATCCAGGTGAATCTGTGCAGACGAGGTCTTTTGGGAAGACTCTTTTAAAAGATTATCGCACTGTTCGGCTCTAGCAGAAATGCAGCCAGCAAGCGTACTCTGCGCAAGCTGACCTAGTGGACACAATCTGGGGTCTCAAAGCATTCAGTAAATACTTCAAAAATCTTTAATCCATATTTTTGTCAGTTCTGCTCTCTTGAGCGTGTTTGTCAGTTTACTAAAAAGCTCAACTTTTGAAATGAGCACACGCCGTGTACTTATTATAGATATGATTTCCCAGACATTAATGACACAAAAGCCTCTGTCATTCATTCTGCTTTATTTGTTTTACCAAGACTGAGGCCAAATGATTGGGGAAGAAATAAAAGCTTTTGAAAGAACTCAAATTTATTTCTCAAAAGTTGCTTATAGACAGTTCCACACTTCAAGTTGCTTCAGTGCTCACCTTTTGGTGATTAGATAATGAATTCAAACATCATCAGTTCTGCCTACCCCCATCTCTTAAAGTGCTACTAAAAGTAACACAGATAAGAACACCACACTCTATTCCATACGCTAGAATCGCTTTCAGATTCAACGGAAGATTAAGGATAACTACAGCTAGTACTGTTGGAGGTTAAGCAACGGTGGGCAGCTCATCAGTACGCAGCGCTCGAGACACCAGCTCCACACTTCCTAACGCCTACGGCTGTTATGGAAACCAAACACCACAAATGCTATAAAGCGCAACAGATAACATTCTCTGGATTTGCTCTTTACTTTAAATGCATGTTAGTGAGGGGAGAAGAAAAAAAAGGCTAGCACTGGGTCACAGCTGGGAATGGAAAAACTGAATTCCTTCACTGTAATCAGAAAACAATCTATGCAGATCTATTCCAAAAGTTTTTTCTCTCCGCTTAACAGCTTCAAGAAAGGTCCCTGATACACGGTACAAGTCTTAGTGCTTCTTCCCAGAGAGAAATTTATGCATGTTTGAAAATAGAGGGGAGCCTCCTAAAACCTGCCCTTGGAGAATAGACCATCCAGGGGTGTCTGCGCTGGCATTTGCCCCGCTGCCTCCAACTCGATGCATGCTTAAAAATCCGGTGGGAGAAGCAGGGAATAAAGGGGTGTGACACCATCTCAAACTTGGTTTCACTGGGCTGCAAGAAAAGGAACGGCCTAATGAAATTTTGACAGGAGGAGCAACCGCTTCCTTCCACTCAGCTGCTTCCCAGGATGCGCCGCTGTGCACAGCACACCAATCATTGAATCCGGGCACATCCCGTCCCACCGCTGGGACTAGGGGGCAATGGGTAAAGGCTGGGCACCAGCATGGCCCTTCCGAGAGGGCTCCGAGACACAGCAACTGCCTTAGAAACGCCACCAGTGTCCTCAGCCCGACAAAAAACTGTGGCCAAGGACGGGCTCGGTAGCGGAAAGGGCGCAGAACCTTGGAGACTGGAGTCCACAAAGAGGGGAAAAAATAAAAGTAATCTGGACCAATTCCTGATCTCTGAAAGGCAGGTCGTGAATTGATCGATTTTGCCATCACTGAACTGCCTGGATGGGATGATGGGAAATGAGGGTGACAGAGCAGGATCATTCCATCAGCAATACTATGAGATAACTGTGAGCAGTTTCACTTACAGGCTGATCCGGTCCGTCCCCTCCGAGCACCCGGAAACCAAAGCCTGACTCTTGTTTTCTCAGGAAAACATCTAAATCTCTTGTGTTTGGAGCTAAGAGAAAAAACAGTATTTCAAAATACGTAAGGAGCTATCTTCGATTATTGAAGGATTATGCTTTGGTGGAACACTCTTGAGTTTTCTAGTGACAAAACACAGTAACCAGAAATAGAGTGATACTCTCTTTCCAAAATGGTATCATTAATTTTCAATGCAGGTCTGCTCCAGTGTACTTCAGAATCATCCTTGTGATTATTTCTGCAATTAACTGCTTTATTGAAAATATGGTTGAAACATATTTTATCTTTTTTGGTTTTCTAATTGCTGTTTGAATTAGGCATTACTTGAAATGTTTTATCTACAGCAGGTTAACAAACTTAGCAACAAAGTTTCAGTAGTTTTACTGCACATACAACGAAGGAAAAAATTCCTTCTTAATTGGGTATTTTCAAGTTGAAGACGACGTACTTACGTTTGTCCTCATAAATTGTCTTCGACTTCAGGTAGACTTCGGAAGGGTCCAGTTTAGGAGAGCCTGGTCGCACAGCAGACGGCGGGAAGGGCATCGGCTGCGGAATGGCATCGCTGACGGCTTCCAAACTCCCTGAACTGTCCTGCTTGTCCTTCTGAAACAGCCCACAGACGCAAAATCCGTATTAAATAAAGGCATGACTACGCTTGTGGGCGCAAAGACAACGAACGCCATGCAGAAGAAAAACACAGGAATAAGGGAAAAAATTACAACTTTTCCAGTGGATGTGTCTGACCACAGTACTGAAGTCTTCCTCACTGGTACATGATTTTCTACTGGAGACTGGGCTTGGAAAAGGTTTGAAGTGACTGATGCTCAGAGACGAGTGAAGCTGGGCAGATGCTGGTGAGTAGCAACACGTGGGATGAAGTGGAGCATAAAGGACCGATCATATTTGGAGAAGACACCGAATCCTTGTTAGGCACCTGCAAGGCTCTGGACCATAGTCCAGCACCATGGGCACACACTGCTCCGCAGGCACTGCCTCCTGCCCTCTGCCAAGCTCCTCCCCACAAGCACCAGAGGTGCTCCCAGCATGAGCTGTTTGCTGGAGCACTACACGTACAGGACAGGAGGACCCACCGGGTAGCGCGAGGCATTAACAACTCGCTATTTGCTTTTTCACGATCTGATAGCTGCAACGCTCCTGGTTATGAGGAAAGAACACCAAACATCCTTGCGGTCTCTCATCTAAATTCCCAATGAATTATGCACTAAAGTAACTCTAAATACATCTCCTGGGCTAAAACCCAGCCTGGAAAACTGGCACGTGGCAGTGCATGCTGAACCACAGCAGGGGCAGAACAGACGTAGATCTGCCCTTTCACCAAGAGCAGAAGAAACTGCCCAGAGCCATTCAGCAGTTTGACACTTCTTGTATGTTTATAAACACAAGAACTTGCCCTTTTTCAGTGAATTATTTTGCCACGCTGCTTAATGCCACTGAGCATCGAGCGCTCTGTGGGCTGCTGCTCCTGCACGTGCGCTGGAACAGAATGCCAGTCCCCGAGTCCAAACTATTTTTAGCACATTGCCATGGGATCCATGCTGACAGGGCCAGTGTCCTCCAACTGCAGGGATTTCTGCTCTGATTTATTCAGTGTGGGCAGCTGGACGCTTGCAACGAACAGAATCTGAAGATCTCATTGAACACAGTCTGCTTTGAGCGTGCTGAACACGTGTGCTTGTGTCGTGCCACTGCTGGGATACAACTAAGGTTGCACTCAAAGAGCAGGATAAAGGTAGAAAGAGAGGTTACACCTATGTTCTGGTAATGGGGTTTTCCTAATTTGCTCTGATTTTTTCTGTACAAGAAGCATTTTTAAAGAAGTATCTGTGTTCAAGCAGCCTAATTTACAACAAAAACCTTCATGACAAACATAAGCGTTAATATCAGCATGATTAAATCGGAGGTTGTTTTATTAAGACCAAGGATTCTTTACTGAGCTAATATATATTAAAGATGCCCCGACAGATCTAACTTCCAAGAGTAATGAGTATCGAGCTAGGAATGTACAGCTCCATAGAGACTAGCTGAAAATATGGATCCAAAGATAAGCATTTCCAGAAGGGAGCACTAACCAGTCCAATAATTCAATGTGAGGACTGAGAAGAATCAAAGGAACATAAACGTCCTTTAGAAATCCCACTTCACTTTAATAATTAGCAATGAAAAAAATAGATACTGTGTTTTGTCTCCCTTTTAATGGGTACTCTGACAGCACCTACTTAGACAAAGAATTTGTGCCTACCAAGTGGACGTGGTTTTGCTAAACCATCTTGCAGGTTATCCGAGGGACTAAAATCCAGAGGAAATGAGATTACAGAGCAGGTCAGAAACCAAGTTAAATACATCACCAATACTCACCCCTTTGGCAGTTTTAGTAGGCGAGGGTGGACCTGAAGAAAACAGAAAGTAATTTTAATAGCAGGTTACAAAAAGTTTCAACATCATTACAGCAATATCATCTGCTGCTCCTAGGGTGAAAATAATAGGGGCTGATTCACTCTGCTTTTAAATGGCAAAGTGACCAAAACTATCACTTTAGAGAAGTCTCAATTAGAACTGAAAGCTGTACAACAATGAAAAATATCTATTTCTCTTTTTGCTAGAAACTGGTCAACCAAGTCATCCCTCAGTTCGTGGGATAAGGAGACTTATGAATTTGTCTGAAGGAATTTCACTTGCCACAAAGAAATCTAATTATTTCCTTAGCTGATTAAGGAATAGTATCATTTACACAGAGAAAGATCTGGAGATTTTTGCAAATGCCAGTGGCTGAAGTCAGGGTTACAGTAAAGCCTGAAGGGACACTGAGCAGCCACGAGCTGCTTCATAATCCATTCAGCTTCCTCTGAAAGACACACACTATCTATTACAGTTTTTGGGGAGAAGATGCATTGCGGTCTGTGACTGACAATCGAGGAAGAGGTATGAATATGCAAATGAAAAATCACAATTTTTCTGCTATTCCCAGTGATCGGCCCCACCTCTTTGCTAATGCTTCTTCCTGTCTTCTGCGATCCCCCGTTCATTACAAACACAGTTACTGGAATACATTTGGGGAACCTAACAAAACTCAGTCCCTCATATGCTTTGCATTATACCGGAGACCACGTGTTTGCTTTAGCACTCCCCAGAGACTTGGAAGAGGCAGTGCATAAACATATCACCATATAATTTTTGAGGAAAAAAAATCAAAGAAAAACCTAACTAAAACCCCAAACAAAACCCCAGCAACACGCTCTCACCCTAAATAGTCGGGGTATAAATTAAACGTAGAACATAATGGCTCAGAGATATAATGAGCTGCTGCTTAGCTGTCAAGACCAGACATGATTTAGATATCACGCTAAAAAGGGACTTTTAAAAGCTTATGACCAACGCGACGACTGCAGATTTGTCTGTACCTCCTCTTAAGATAAGCAGGGGCACCTCTGCTCCTACTGGAAACTGCTTGAGCACCTCCACCACCTGCAGGTGGGTCAAGCTCTGCACATTCTGATGGCAAATCTCCTTGATGACATCCCCCTTCTGTAGGCCTTGGCACCACTGGCTGTCCAAAATCATCTTCACCTTCTGGCCTGTGGGACTGTCTGCAATGGCAAACCCAAAGCCTTTAGGCCCTTTGACCAGAGGGATGGTGACCAGCTCCGGCTGAGAGCCTCCTGAGGAGGCAAAGGAGACCCTCTGCTCTGCCGAATCCATGGAAGGGCCGTTCAGGCGACCGTTGACCAACGTTTTCCCATTCTGGTCCAACGCAACTGTTCCTGCTACTAAATCTTGGCTGGACACGGAAGCATCCCCCTTGGCCACCGGCGGGCCGTTAATGACAGGCGTGGCTGTCACGATATCCACCACGGGGTCTTCATTGTCGTCAGGAAGAGGGTACCCACGACACAAAGTCATGTTCACATACTGATTGATGGGAATGAGCTGAAACATCTGGACAACATCTGCATGGGTATGGCCAAGAACACAACTTCCATTTATGTCCACGATGACGTCACCTGTCACAAAAGAAAGTTCGACGGTGTCAAAAACAGAAGCGAAACCTTCAATAAAAGCCTACCTTGAGGAAATCACAGTGCTATCTTCAAACTAATAACTAGTGTCTGGGATATTACCTCATAGCTAGTATTGCCAAAAAGCATAAAGGATTTCCTCTTTGCATTTACTCTATTTCATCTCAGGACACAGTGTGCTAAATATATAAAGTTTAATCTGCAGCAGATTTAAAAAACGATACTGTACAGCCATGGGAGATGAAGCAGAGCACGCACACAACAGCGAGCAGATGTCTTCTTTAATTCATATTGCACAGCATCCTAAACCCAGTGCAGAATAAATCGGATTTTTTTGGCCCTGTGTTTATTTTAGGACTGGCCGAACTTAAGCTAGGATTGCACACGCACACATGCCCCATACTCTTACGCTGCTGCCACACGTGGCTAAGAATACATTTTCAAAATGAAGCGATGTGGGCTTCAGATCCCAAAACATTGTTCCGTGTTTCCACGATTTTGACGTGAAACTTTGCACGGGTGGTACAATACGCCCTGCAAACCGTCCGATCCCTTTAATGCCCAGGCATCAGTAAAACAGGATCTCTCTTATTCCGTGATCTACAACCGGAATAGCTGCACATCTCTTCATTCCAACAGTTCTGCAGGATTGTTTTCATTTTTGCAGAGGTGGAAAATGAACCACATACAAACAAGTTCAAACGACGTATCAGCAACAAACCAGGAAATTGTTCCATTTCGTAAGTAAATAGTATTAAATCATTCAAAGCAGGAATTCTTTTACTCATCTGAATGGTTTATGTTATACGTAAAGAAGCATTTTGGCTCTTCTAATGTGCAAACCATAGGTTATAGTAAGGTTATAGGGTAACTTAATTACACATGTAATAACCATGAAAAAATGTGCAAGTCTTCATGGATTGCAGGAACCCTCATCCCTCTTCTCTCCTCGCTTGTCCAGCTTACACGACTTTACTCCCTCGTTCCTGCTGTGGGTTTTTTGCAGTTTTAATAACTGGTGTCATGGTTTTTGGCAGCAACAAGGCAAAACAGACCAGGATTCAAACACACTGTTTTTACTTTACATATGGAGAGGGAAACCATTCTACGAGTAAACATGAAGACAAGTGTCTTTGCTAAAGCAGAAGTACTGAAACCTTCAGAAGTGCCCTTAAAGTCAATTTTTATCTAGAATGTTTCTTCTTTTCCTTTTCAGTCACTGCTCTGCACAGATCTTTCACAAACCCGAAAATATTTAATTTAGTGAGGATGTGGACGGAGTCATCCAATCTCCTGTGCCCCAAGCTGTGTTCTCCAAAGTACCCCAGGAACTGGAAGCTTAGGGAAATAATACTTGACCTGGAGCGATTCTCCCATCTTGTGCAGCGGGTCCATCTTTTAACACATTCTTCACCTGGAGAAACTCATCAGGCCTGTCCCCTCCAATGATTGTAAAGCCAAATCCCATGGCACTTTTTTTCAGGGATGTCCTTATAAGTGCTCCAGTAAGCTGAGATGGATCTCGAGTGAAGACAGACCTCCCTGGTCCTTTGGAATTGTGGAATACAGAGATAGGAAGGCAGGAAACCAGGGTTAGTTCCGGTAAGTTTTTTTTTCGTTTTTAAGGTGTCACAAAGGTTAATGATTTGTTTAATGTTGGTCAGCCTCTGAAACACTCTTAAGGAATAACGCAAACAGACAGGAAAATGCTACGCTCATGTTCCCGCTGAATTCAGTGAATGGAAAAGTTAAGAGTTTTTTTTAACAGATTGCAACAGAGCTGTATGCAAACCTCCCGCCTCGAATTCCCAATTTTTATCCTTGAATACCAAGCTTTAAAGTAGATCAAAAGCATAAAAACTCCAGGTCTGGTTTTACCTGCATCTCCCAGATGGCTCTTCTAACCCTCCATATATGCCAAAGCTGCTTATGACAACCAGCTTCAGAGTAATCAAAATGATTTAAAAGCAGTCTTAGTGCCTCGGTTCAACTTTAACATGAAAAAATCCTTCAAAAAACCCTAAAGATCTGGGAGGGTAACACTGTGATGGCTAGCAAAAAGACAAGGCTGATGCCTTGATGAATTCCAGAACTGGGTTTTTATAAAGCATACCTGCAGATAAAAATGTATGCGACAAAGAACGCAATATTCAGTGATACCTGATTTGGAAGGGCCAGCATCAGTCTGTCCTAGCTGTTTTTTCCTTTTGGCTTCCAATACTGGGTTTTCAAACTGGGTTTTCTGGTTAATATGACTGCAGGCATACAAAAGGTAAGTCAGGATTTCAACAGAAAACATTCTGACTATTTCCCAACAAAGACAACCCCAAAAAATACATCTACAAACGCTGTTTTTTTTTTATCTCAGATGAATGCTCCGGAGGAATGAACAAAAAACTCTCATAGCCAATACTGCAAGCATGTTCGTTCTTTCAGCAGCTTATTTACTTCGAGGCAAATAAAATTTTACTCCCTTTAATCACTAGGTAGAGTTGTAATCATTTAGAACTGAGCAAATCTGCTTCTTCTCTTGACCCATCTACCTATAATTCAGGCATCACCTTTTTCCTAGTAGATGCTGGAGCAGTATAGCAGAGGAGGGGAAAACCAACAAATTTGAGTATAATTCAAGTACCTTGGCTTTGCAAAGTGAAAAATGTTTGCTTGTTCTCCGAAGCTACGTTTTCAACTCTACCAATTTTCTTCTCCATGGTTAAAGAAAGATTTAATTTCCTCTGGCCGGAAGGAGATTCAAAAGAGCTCTTGCAGCAGTTTAGTGGTTATTGACTTGGCTCTTTGGAGACAGCAATGATCTACAAGTTATTTTTGCTCTTTTAAAGTTATCAGGTGCCACTCGAAAGTCAAGTGACCCTGTTTTTGTTAAAGCTAAGAAAAATGATATCACCTCATTTCCGTTTATGAATTATTTTAGTTGCTACCTGCTTTCCTTCCCTGAATGAAAAACACTCCACTAAGTCTTTAAGGCCACACTGTGGATTTTCCCACATGCCAGTGCTGCCAGAAGTTTGGGCCATGCGTTCACTGCCCCCAGAACTGTTTTTCCTGGATATATTTAATACTTTCACAGAATCACAGAATGGTTTGGACTGAAAGGAACCTTAAAGCCCATCCAGTTCCACCCCCTGCCATGAGCAGGGATACCTTCTGCTAGACAAGGTTGCTCCGAGCCCTCTCCAACCTGGCCTTTCACTGCATTACAAGCTCTGCTTAGTGGGTATCAAGCACTTCAGAATTTCCTGCTCAATTTATAAGCATGCCAAATCAATAATTAGCACTTACTCAACATAGTATGTCCCATATTGAGGGTCTTCTATTTTTTCCCATCCATAAGGAAGTTCTGCAATCAGAAAGACCGAGTTCTTCATTACAGGGGATAACTATCTGCAAGTACCAGAGTTTTCATTAAAGAACACCTAGACTCGTGAAAAATACGGGGAAAATACAGGTCCCGTTTTCTTCCCTGATGAAAGGTATCAGCCTGTTCCAGGGAATCTGAAGCCCTGTAACTCTTACTCTTTCTTCCACTAAATGATGAGACCTGTATTCAATGAAATCACACCACTTTAAACGTATAATAAACTTAAAGACCTGTTTGTACTGAAAGTTACACGCAAAAGGCTCCTTTTTATGGCAAACTCAGCAATTGGTAAGAGGGTGCCAGCGGCTCATGACCGATTGAAGGTGATAAGCAGTTACCACAGAGGTCAGATTATTCAAGTTTATTGTTCTAGTTATCTTGACCATGGAAATTTAAATATTAGAATAATGAATACAGTCAGTTAGCCCAACATTTTAAGGATGAATTTGCCCTGCAATCTTGTTTGAGGCTGCCCTAAGTTTGACAGTAACAGGAATTTCCCTAGCATATGACAGCTTGTTACCAATTACTAATACCAGCATCGCTCCACAGGGTCTGACAAAAGACCCAGTGGGTCCAATAGTTTAAGTATCGTTTATTTGGATATCCTGCATTTCTGTTTAAAGTGCTCTTTTTATCCTGTGGTGAGCTGCACGTATGTTTAATAAGCAGCAGGACGCAGCCACTGTTCCAGCTGGCTTCATTATGGATACGTGGCTGTTAGGCTGGGCAATTTTGGAGGATGACGGGTCATTCTGAGCCTGCTTCGGCATTCGGAACATGTCAGGCACTTGCTGAAGACAGAGCCATCTGACACTCTTTTCTAGCAGACTAAATTGCCCAACTGTGTAGGAAATGGTTGCAGGAATTGCCTGCAGGCTACTGGCCTGGAAGTCTTGAAGGAATTGAAAGCAGTCAGATTGTTCCCTTAGCTTCTGCATTCAAATATTATGTCACCTGCAATAGTTATCATTAGCAATATTATTGTTATTATATGTTACTTCTATATTCTGTTACTTACGGACCTTTTCCTTCTGCCACATTCCACCTATACAACAGCTTCCAGTGAGATCATCACTCACGTGCAGCTTTCTCCTTAAGAATGACACCGGAGCCAAACATCTCATATTCTGCTCAGGAATGCAGATAAACCTTCCATTCAGCCAGGTTCTACTACTCCAGGGAAAATACATCGTGGACTTTCCCAGTCTTATGTAAATTCCTATTGCCACCAAACAGGGAACACTCGGCACTACACTGCCAGCTCCAGAGTCACATCTACCAGGGAGAAGCTTCTACCACAGCAGTAATGGATTGTATCCAGCTGGGATGAACTCAGACATTTATCAGTGACAGGTGACAAATAAATTCTGAACATCTCACCTCCATCTTCACAATCTTCAGGAGCTTTGGCCTTCTTACAGAGCCGGGGGTCAAGCCATGTGGTGGTCTTGGTGTTGTGACTGTGGAGCAGACACGTGCCAGTAAGAGAACTCCCTCACACTGAAGAAAATCTGCTTTAAGTATTTACTGTTCTAGGGAAACTGTAGACTTCAGATAATACAGCTTTTATTTGTGCCTCAGTCACATCATAAAATAATAAAAAGAAAAGGCACCAGCACACTGGAGACTCTCCAGGACGCATGGGAAGCCTTAGAGGCACAGACCCTCTCCCCAGCCCCCAAAAGCTCGTATGGGAACAGCAGCTGTTTCTACCTGATAGGGAAAAAATATTCTTAGCCTCCTCATACGCTTAACTCTCAGGAAGGTTTCTGCTTCATTTTTGCCTTGGAACTCATAAATGAGGCAGTTTTACATGTGCACACATGAGCTGCTTTCCTATCCTGGGCTTTCATCTGGGCTATTTGTATTTTGAAACATCCATTCCCAGCCAAGGAACACAATCAGAGAAGAAAAAACAAACGAGGTCTCAAATTTCAGAGAAATTTGACATAGAGAAGGTTTCCATGTTATACTTCACTTAGCAATACCCAGCCAGCTTTGGATTTGTGAGATACAAAACTTAGAACAAACAAACTGACTTTGCAGATGGAACCGTAAGGTTTTCCTGCATGATGGCAATTGTACCGAGCGTGCAACATTGAGGACTATGAGTAAGGAATGTAACAGTAGGAATATATTAAATTTCATAAAGAAATAGAAGCAGCAAGAGCAGAAGAGAGGTGCCAAGAGCAGCTTTCCACACTGCAGCCCCCAGCACTTCTCTCCTTCAAGGAGAGAGTTACTCACTCGATAAAGTAGATCATTCCAGTGTCCGTGTAGGCCATTTCCCAGTTCTTGGGTAGTGGTTCCAGCGTCTCATCCCTCGACAAATAATTTCTGAAGTCCATGTTGCTGCTTGTCTGGTTGTAGCTGGGAACAGGTTTCATCCAGTCAGGAGAATCTGAATGTTTTTCTTTGTTTTCTGCAGTTGTTCAGGGAAAGTGTTTGTCAGATGCTTATGTTATTTCTCACAAAGAACCACCCTCTTAATCTGGCTACAAGTGGATGTCAAACACATCCCTGTATGTGATGTGCATTTTTTCACTTTTTTTGTTTCAGCTGTGAACTTTGAAAAGCTGACGTGAAAACACTGAACTCTGCTCTTCCCCTGCCAAACAGAATTAACCTTGTATTATGTGTCTGAGTCTACTCTGAAAAATCAACGCTGGCAGAAATCCAAGTTGACTACGCTCTGTTGCCATTTCTACAGGGAGAACAGTGTTTGTAATGCCATAAAACAACCCAAAAAATCCTACTAATATTCCTCAAAGAATCAGAAGGAAATGTAGAGAAGACCCAAACCGCCAGTAAAATAAACAACACCTTCCTACAAGCCACAGCTAGAAAAAAGATCCCAAAAATTCCTGCAGGAAACTTCAGATGGAAATCTCCACCCCTTCAGAACCAAGGTTATGCTTGGTACCCTCTGTGACATGATGATGTCCGTGACCTTCACCCAACCACCAGCCTGACCACTCGCCCCTCTGTGCTGTTGCCGGCCCTGAAGATGACAAGATTAGGTCACGTCTGGTCAGTAACACTAACGCACAGGATCGGCTGCAAATGCAATGTGACAGCTCCTCCCCACCATCAATTCTCCCCCCTCAAAATGAGTAACCATGACAGCAAAAGGAAAAGGCCATCCTGCCGATCCCAGAAAGGTCCTGCTGGACACTGCTCCAGCCTCAACACACTTGGCTTTATTTCTTTCCACAAGCTCCCCCTCGGGTGGTTTCAGGTTGTGTGATAGTTCCCCTACGCAAAATCATCTGAAAATTTTACAGTTATGAGCCAACGTTGCCCCTTAAACCAATCACTTCCCTAAAATCTCCTGTGTACAAATTCAGTAATTGCCTCAAAATTAAACAGTAACATTTACAGGGTATGAATTCTACTCTGTGAAGGATTCTGTTATTTGAGGAGTGGATACATTTTTCCTTCCTGCTCGTGTAACTGGCCCATATCCAGCACCGCATGTTCTTGACCAAGCAGTGCATTTTATGATGCAATTGCACATCTGGCTGGGAGAACAGCTGGTTCTTTTTAAAAGGTCATTTCAAAATCGAGAAGAAGCACCAGCCTGAATAGAAACTGCCTGCAAACTTCACCAAAAGTAAGGAAGCACGAATTTTAATCTGTATAGTCCTTATCTGTTCATACAATACTCCAGACAATTTCTCCCCTTGCCAACCAACCTATCCCTCCACTGCCATTAACTGCTTCCTTTTCCTCCTCTTCCTCCTCTTCAGGGAGAGAACTTTCCATCCTTTGCATTTTGCTGACGGATGTGGTTCTTTTCCTCTGCGATTCAGTATCAAAATCATTGTCAAAAAGAACTTGATCCACCGGATCAGGCTGAAAGGGGCTGGGCTCTGCTGGAGGCTTCGGAGTACCATAAAAATTACCTGGAAATGAGAAAGGAATCGGGATCACTGAGGCATCGATACCCCTGAATGCACTGGCAGTGGCTGTTACCATTTTACTGCACACGCAAACGTGTTTCGGTGAAAATTCAAAGCCTCAAAGAAGACATCAGCACTACCCAAACCCAATCAACAGTCAAAGCCTATTTATTCATACACTGACTTCTTGCCAATGAAGCACTAGTTATCAGAAAACAACAGGTTAACTCAAAACTTTTATCCTGCCTTAAGTTTTCTAAAGAAAAAGATGGATTTGTTACTTTGCCTGGAATTCATTCATACTCCATAAAGAGACTTAGGGAACAATCTGAGAGGAGCAAAAGAGTGAAAATCAATTATTCTTACTCTATATACTAATTAACAGAGCTACAGAAATACTGAAGTCAAAAAGCAAATTAATTTTGTGCAGAAACAAAGTATTTATTTCCATAAAACCAGTTAACAAGTCATTGATTTTTAACACTTGCAATTTTCTACTGACAATACACTTGCAAAACAACGATATTTGTATCGCTTCATCTAAAAATTATTTTTACTTCAGAAGAAGGAACAGATTTTTCCTTCAATATTTTAATCTAAAGCACAAAGGAATCATCTGCTGTTTTCTGGAAAAGAATTTCAGCAATTGACCTCTCTCCTGACTACTCATATGATTTTTATTAGGGAACTGAGCACAAAGCAAGGAAGCTTCCCAAAATTCCTGCTGGGGTAACTTTTGGTGCCTGGATATGGTTTTGACCATGTAAATAAAGTAAGAAAGAAAACCCTTCTGCAAATATCAAGCAAGGGCAAGGCTCAGAGAGGGGACAGCCAGATAAAGTGCAGCGAAGGAATAAAAAAAAAGTACTAGTTTAGCCTAAATTTGCTTAGGAGATTTAGGGACAATATTAACAGATAGTGTGGGATACGGAAAACAAGAGGCACAGAGCCTTTCACAGGATTGTCTGCTTTTGACATCTTCTTTTCTTTTTTCACCACCTCCATTACAATGTTTTTCCTCACCACATTTAACAACTTTCCTACAGATTTGGACAATCTGGTCTAGAGCTGTTCAATTTTTCATTGAAAAATGCTTTTGTTTCCCTGCTGGGTCAGAATTTCTCTTGCCTTCTGTCCTTTTAAAGCACACCTGAGAGGTGAACATGGCTCTGTTCTCTGAGGTTTACACAAAATTGACTCAGTTCTCTTAAATTTGTACCAGGCACAGACAAACCTTTTCAGAATGCTTCCCAAAAATGCAACAGTGAAAATAATCAGGTAGGATTACAAGTGGTTGAATCAACAATCTGTGGTTTATCACAGAGCTTTAAAACAAGATCGCTCTTCCTCTTCACAGTAATTCAAAAACAGACTCACTGTTGTCTCTCTACTACTATCGTGACCATCAAGCGAGCAGGAAAACTGGTACCACAAGGAGCTACACTTGGACTAAGATCCTGGACACAAGTACTGGGTCCTTATTGCCATTCCATTAAACATCACCGACATACCGTCATATGTTCCACTTTCTAGTAAGGCTCCACTTTCTTCCAGCGCTTTAAACTGCTCAACAGGAATGAAATTATAGTCTACCCCAGGGACCTCCCCGTCTCTGGGAGCCCTTGTAGTGCCTGCAAAGACAGAGGAAACATTCTTGTAAGATACTTAAATGCTGCCTGTTACCAAATGCCGCCTGCTGTACAGTTCAGTAAAAACAACGTATTTTCAAATCTTTATACAAAGATATGTCACTCCAGTAAGAGTTAGAACAACTGGTGAGCAAGTGAACAATATATAAAAACTGAGCCAGTAAATTACATAGGAACGACAGTTCTGGTATTGAGGGAGGAGGAGAGAAAAAGTTGGGTGAGGTGGTAATTAAGAGAGAAATCTTTCTTATGATCAGTGAACCAAAAACAACTTCTGTGGCAGTTGACGACGCCTGGGCCAGGCAATCCCAGTCTGGGATTCTGGGAACAGCTGTGATATTTTATTTTAACCCAGCTGTAATGGTGGTGCATCTTTCCCTGCTTCCACCAGCACCAACTTTCTAATTTGCAATGAGGTCATCACAACTAAGCACACGTAATTTTTGGGCCACCAAATCCATAACCAGGCACAAAACTTATTTTTTAACCTACAATTCAGAGTGTAATTCAGCCACACTCCAAGCCCTGTCTGTAGGTAAACTTTATCAGTAAATTGCTGTGTTAATAATGCAGAGGCTGTCAAAGTGCTCTGTCTATGAAAATAGGCCTCCCATAGTTGCAACAGCTTAATTAAAGCTCTCCTGAAAGGACTGCACTGATTCATTACTATTCATAACTGCCTACTACCTAATAGAATTTTAAAGGCATATGTCAATGTTTTCAGGCAGCAGCATGGACAAGAGCTAGTAAATAAAAACTAATAATAGCGAAATGCAGTTTAAGAAAGCCATAAACTCTCAGGTGTGCTCAGAGAGAATAGAGCAGAATTCCTGCAGATACAAAAACATTACTTGACAAAGTAAGATTTTAGTGCAATCAATATTTAAACAGTCAGTGAAGAGCCTTTTTAATCAGTCTTCTCAGGATGAGCAAACAGTTTGCCTGTACCTTCTGCCACTGCCACCCCTTCTGCACCCAACCCCTCCTGCTACCCTCCTTCCAGCTGCCCTGCTGCCTAATGCACTTGACACTCAAGGTCTCAGTTTGCTCTTTGTGAGGAAAAAAAACCCCAACACCTTCACAAAAACCAGGATGTTTTTGCACCGCTCGATGATGCTAAGAAAGATTTATTTCTTGTGGTGACTGCAGTCATTCTAACAACAACTACTGACGAGCTTGTGAAGAACAACGCACAGATATTACTGAAACAATCTGAGCTTTGAATTCTCAAATTTTTGCTGGTTTTCAGTCCATACTGGCTGTACCAATTCATGGCAACTTCAGATGTGAAACTACTGCAGCAAAGCCAGAGGTCCCTGCTGCAAGGTGAAACTCTAAATCAGATTAAGAGAGAAGGCATTTCAAGCTCACAAATGATGTGGGAGTTAGCAGAAACAGATCAAATGAGGCTGATCTTTACATACTTACAAGGGATGGTTCTCAAATAGAGATTGTCTCTGATCACTTGCTGGAGTTTGTGGTCTATCGAGCCCTTCTGGAACTGAAGGCTCAGGTAGTGGCGCAAGTCCTTGTTGATGACTTTTCCTTAAAAAGAAAAAAGAACAAATTAGAATAATTTGTAAAGCAGGATCTCACAACAAGAATTGTGTTTCAGTGCTATAGAAGTTTCAGGAAAAGCAAGCAGTTGGAAGAGTTGGGTTGTTTTAAATACAACAACCTTGATGGAAAAAACTATTTTGTGCTATCAAATCACAGAATCCCAGAATGGTTTGTGTCGGAAAGGAACCTTCAAGCTCATCTCCTTTCACCTCCTGCCATGGGCAGTGACACCTTCCACTATCCCAGGTTGCTCCAAGCCCCGTTCAACCTGGCCTTGAACTCTTCCAGGGATGGGGCAGCCGCAGCTTCTCTGGGCAACCTGTGCCAGGGCCTCCCCAGCCTCACCGGGAAGAATTTCTTCTGGCACAGTGATTTTAAGCAGAGCTGAATAACAACCATCCCCCCTCATCTCCCGAACAAGACAGTGACAATATTCCGGAACTGTTTGAAAATCAATATAAAGTATTAAAATACAAAACCTATTACCAAAATGCAAAGTCTCTACAGACAGGAAACTATTTCACTGTATTTTGAAGCAGTTTCCATTCAATTTACACCTACTCACTAGTCACCCAAGTTCAGTATTTTGTCACATGGGAACCTGCATTCTTCAAATTATAAAAAGAAAATACTTCCTTCTTAAAAACATTGCATAATAGAAGAGAGTTGGGTTTTTTTACAATTACTCCTTTGCAATACTTCTGTCAGGTATCATTAGTGAATCTGTCACATCACTAGAGAACCATGGCTCCTTCAGCACACAAATAACTGAGCTCTTGTATTACTGCCTCATCCTTCTGACAGGAGGGTACAAACCAATCTTTTGTACCCTGTCAGCCTCCCAGAATGCACATTAAATAGGGTTCGGTGACCTTGGTAAATTTAAGTTACGTACTACAGCAGAACACTCAGGGCTTTAGGGAAAAAGCTCAACCTTTGTCTCCAAACCCGGAGCAGGAGATGGGCAGCAGCAGGCGGATGCTGGTGTAGCACAACGGCAGGGACAAAGGCTGGAACAGACAACTGCTCCTGTTAAATTACATCACCAACAGGTTATGAAACACATAAACCTGCCCCAGAAGCGTTTCTGACAGGAGCCTTTGAAGCCTGTGAGCTCAAAGCTGCTGAGGAGACCACCTCAAACAGGTCACAGACCCACAGCAGTCCTCATACAAGGCCCACTCACCTACATCTTCAACCGATTACTGTACTTATATATATATATACACGTCAAATTTGGAAAAAATCCCAAACCATCAAAACCCTACCACCACTTAACCAGGTTTTCCCAATCACGTGTCACTTCCGCAAAGTTGGCTGCATGTTTTGGTTGTGGCAAGTTTATACTTTCCCTTCCCTTTTAGCGAAGGTGAGGGCATTTCACACCTTGTACTCAACTCTCAAACATGACCTCAGCCACCACCACTCACCAACAGCAAACAGAATTTCAATCTGCACCCTCTTCCCTCCGAAGAAAACCATGGCATGATGAGGAGTATTTCATAGTGGAACCAAGATTACCTATCAGCCCTTCAGAGAGGTTGGTGATGTCCAGAGATTAACCAAAACACACACAAAACCACCTTAAGCCCTCAAAGCAAGGACAGAAGCAGCTCAGCACACCCTCTGAACAGGCAGCACATCCTGTGCTGAACACGAGCTTTGAGCTCCAAATGAAGTCAACTTCTCACCTGCTTTAACACTGTCATTTATTTAAAAATTACTTCCAAACACACAAAAAGCATTTAGCAGTGTTGGGACAACACCTCAGCATTGTCCTCGTGGCTGTCCAGCAGTTACACAAGCGACAGCAATTCCCACTGATGCGGTTCTCCACCCACCCCCTTCCCAGGAATGCACAGCAACTCTGCAGCCCCCACCTCAATTCCCTATTTTACCAGCATCAACTGTTCCTGATAAAACTTTGGATTTGCTTCCTGCGGCATAACGAGCAAAATATGTCATGGAAGACGGAAACAAATGGGGTAATCTCCAGCAAGAAAAGTATTTTCCATTTGTTACTACACATTACTTTATTCTTTGTGTACAAGATAGTTTCTCAACATAAAAAAAATGTTTTGCTGCTAAAATGGTCCATCCATCTCCTTGTCAAAGCCAGATCTGCACTTCAGCAATCCCAGCATATTTCATTTAGGTAGATCAATACACTCATATTTCACTGAGGCAGATGAATCTGGTCTTTAGCTAGCTTCAGAGCACTGCATGTTGGAAAAACTTGGCAATATGTGAAAATCTGTTCTGGATGTAGAATTACAGACTTTATTTACTACTGATTTTTCCCTCTTCATATTTAAAATTTTAAAAGCTCATAAACCCTTTTCAATAAATATCAACTCAGTTTAAAGACAAAATGAAGGCAAGGCTGCTACTGAGGATACCTGATACTGAGGGGTTAATCTTAATATTAAAAGCTTAGAGACTGGGCTATACTCTGAGACCAAGATGACTAAACTGAAGATTGACACAATTGCCTGGGGAAAACAGAGGAAAGTCAAACAAAACAGTGGGCAGAGGAAAAATTACAGAAATTCACACAGAGAATGGTGTGCGTTAGAAAGCAGAAAAATAAAGTAATAGTAAGGATGCTTTAAGCAACCTCTGGCAAAAACCAGATTATTTTCCCTCCAGGGAGCTGAACATGCTTCTTTTACGTTGTTTCAGGCAGGCTTTTAGGAAAACCTCATGTATCAGCCTCTCCAAAATGACCTGATAAATGTCGGGTTGATGTTTGTTGTGCTGCTGAGCCGCCTCTAAAGGATGACACAGGCAACACAGGGACCAGTCAAGAGGAATAATGTACTTTATACCGCTCAGGTTCTGCAAGATGAACGGGCACAAGCCTCTTGTTTTCAGTTTTAATTTAAATTAACCACAGAAGAACTGTCTAGATGAGGATATGCACGCTGAAGCTGGGGAAGGAGAATTAAGTGACTGCGGAAGAAAAAAAGGCTCCTCAAGTGCCACTGCAGCACAAGACAGCGTTGTGAAGCAGAGAGGCAAATAGGAGTGATGGGTGTCACAAAAATGGGGGTGGTGGCTCTTACAAACTGCACTGGTGAAGTTCCCTTTGCTGCTGTACCTAAGCAGGACGAAAACCAGCTATTTATATATCCAATCTGTCATGGAAATGCTCAAGAATACATGTTGCAGTTACAAACACAGGAGCATTGCCATGGTGCCCCTAGAACTCGACACAAAACCACATTTCTAGATCAGCAATGTTGGTAAAAGAGCAAAGTTCAACACTGAAACACACAAATAGATTCTAAGAATTCAGTCTGTGTAGTTTTTATGTTGCTGTCTGGTAATAATGTCCCAAATACCTCTGGCTAATGCTGCTGGCATACAGAGTATTGGCGACATCCCCACCAAATCGCTCTGAAGACCACATGGAAATTTTCCGTGTTGTTTTGATGAACATTTTACACAGATACAGGTGACAACTTCCCAGAGACGTGGTATTCCCTGCCTTAAGTTTCCATGCCAACACCTTCTGGAGACAGTGGCAGCTACACACGACCAAGGAGCTGCAGTGCTGATAGGTGACTCAATAAGCAAAAGATGATTTTCTTTCAAACTTTTCAAAGAATACTTTACTGTTCACTATAAAAGCAATTTTTCAAATCAGCAGATTACTAAAAGTAAGCTGCTTTCCTATTAAATGATATTAATTAATTACTAGGGCTTACACCTTCATTACAGCCTTTTGCACAAAAATGTATTTTAAGTGAATAGATGAGAAAATGGAATCGCATTCCCTTCCTTTTGGAGGAAATTTTTTTAAAAACTGAAGCTGAAGTCCTGTATGCTCTACTGGTGAAGCCAGAAGGGTAAAATCATAGAATTCTATAACGGTTTGGGTTGGAAGGGACCTTAAAGCTCATCCAGTGCCAGCCCCTGACATGAGCAGGGACACCTTCCACTATCCCAGGTTGCTCCAAGCCCCGTCCAGCCTGGCCTTGGCCACTTCCAGGGATGGGGCAACCACAGCTGCTCTGAGCAACCTGTGCCAGGGCCTCAGCACTCTCACAGCCAAGAACTCCTTCCCAATATCCCATCTATCCCTGCCCTCTGGCAGTGGGAAGCCATTCCCCCTTGTCCTGTCACTCCAGGTCCTTGTCCAAAGTCCCTCTCCAGCTCTCTTGGAGCCCCTTTAGGTGCTGGAAGGGGCTCTAAAATATCCCCGGTGCCTCCTTTTCTCCGGGCTAAACACCCCCAGCTCTCCCAGCCTGGATCCAGAGCCAAGGGGCTGCAGCCCTTGCAGCATCTCCATGGTCTCCTCTGGATTTGATCCAGCAGCTCCACATCTTCCTGATGTTAGTCCCCAGAGCTGGAGGCAGCTCTGCAGGTGGGGTCTCACCTGAGCAGGGCAGAATTACTCCCCTCCCCTGCTGCCCCTGCTGTGGGGTCAGCCAAGGACTCGGGGCGGGGGACGGAGGGAGAGGGAAGGAGGGGCTGGGGGTAAGGTTGGTTTCTGGGTGCCAGTGCACGTGGCCAGGGCATGTCCAGCCTCTCATCCACCAAAAACCAGCCCCCACAACCCGAGGGCTGGGCAGGCAGGAGCTCTCCCGGGCCAGCCCGCAGTGATCTGCCGCCACCTTCTGGCACATTCCTGCTGATCCCCCTAATTCCGCCCCCCAAGTCTCCTCACTCCCTTCCCCGGGGGAGTTTGAACCCCACAGGGTGAAAATTGAAGATATTACACAACGCCACACAATTTTGTTTTCTCACTTAAAACAAAGCAGAGCAGAAATGTAACCAGAGTTCTATCGTGTACATTCAGAATTCCACACATGTGAACAGAATCCCTGAGTGTCCAACGGCTCCGCTCAGCTGTACGATGTGTTACATAAGCTGTGATTGCAAAAGGCCACCGACTATAAAAATTCCAGTGAAACACACGTTAAGAGCTATAAAACAGCTCCATGGCTTCACTCACAGTCTAACTAAAATAGGAATTCTCAGGGCTCATCAAGTGGAAAACAGTTACTGTTTAATTAAACTGCGCTGTCAATACACACACTGAGATTAAGTGATTTTTGACGTGACTAAGCAAAAGCCGTTTAAAGAAACGTTCAGCTCCACAAACCAGGGATGCAGTGTTAGGAAACCCAAGTTAGAATTGGTGTGTAACACATTAACTTTATTATATTCCCCAGCAACTACTAACATATGATAATTTCACACAAGTTCCAGACCTGAACATGTGCATTCACTGAGCACAATGAATGATTTCTGAGCATGCAAGAGAATCATTGTATTCATGAAATACGGAGAGGATGGAAAAGCCCAGTGGTGACACAGCTGCCAGTACCTGCTGTACTTCACCTGCAAGTACCTTACTGTGACCTGGCAAATACACACCTATGTTCTCAGCACAAGGAGAAGGTAGGAAGTTCGAATTATTACAACTAATATAGAAAAGAGACTGGAACATTTTGAGAATGTCCAGCCCAGTCAGTGGTTGCTTCCCAAGAGACGGAGTAAGGAAAGGGCTGTGTCCTGTCCACAGGGCTCAATAAGCATCCATCGATTACCAGCGGCTTTAGAGTTAAGTTGCTGCAAGGATGTTGAAAAGACCAAGAGCAGAAAATCATCTCAGGAATGTGACATGCACTTCTGCTCGACTGCCTTTTAATGAGACTCAAACAGCGGGTAGGTCTACACTGCTCCCCTCCCAAAGTCTGAATTAATCACGTCTTTTCAGTGTCAGACCCTACACCAGAAAAGGCCAACCTTTGACTAATTCAGCGGAGATTCTCCAAAGTGGGCAGGCTCTGGCGAGGAGACCGTAAGTGCATCTTGATTTGCTGTATCACTGGTAGGTAGCAACATTTACCTGAAACCAGCAATCTGTCAGAGGACACTGAATTCTTCCCTGACAATGAACAGAACAGACAAGGTAAAGAATGAAACTTGATTCCCTAGAACAAACGTGGGAGAAAAGCCAAATACATTAGCAGTATATTTTGGGATGTGAAATGCCAGTGACGTATTTTACAAAGACAAGAAAAAAACCCTGAAACCTTGAATGATTAAAGGACATGAAGGAAGAGCAAATGTAGATGTTAATCTGGTATGGCCATACCGACCGACTTCTCACCTCCTCCCTCCACCCAGCATCATTTGCAAAGCTTTGCCTCGAGAGCAGACCAACATATATCAAGAACCAAACTCTTCTACAATTAACAACACTGTTATCAGCAGAGGACAAATCCAGGAATGACTTGGGAAAGTTGTTTGGTGAAGGAAGGAGAGGTCCTGAAGATAAGAAGCTGATGAGTGCAGATACAACTGAGCTGCACTATTTGGGAACAGGTATCAAAGGAGGTATTATGAGTGAGAACGGGGCTGTAAGGAGAAAGTATTTTCAAAATATGTCTTAGATTCCTTTTTAACAACAGCCTTCAAACATTCACTAACAGAATCTCACTAAAACCTGCTAGGCGGTGTGAATTTTCCTTTAGTAAATGCCTGTAGGGAATATTTGACTGAAGGTAGGGACAGCAAAAACATTTTCATTACGCCGTGCTGCATCCACACTTGTTATTTCAACATCTGGAGAAAACACATTATAAGGAAAAAAGGGGTAGCTGAGAAATAATCAAACGTTCAGGCAAAGAACGATTTGAGAGAAGGGCCTTTACCCCGATCTTCCTTTGGGATGAGCTTTTGTACACAGCCCTGACAAGAACATCTCAGCTTTCCCAAAGCTTGGAAGAGATTGCTATCCATTTGCTTTACTTTACCATGCATTTTAACTGCACCACAAAGACACCTAGGAAACATTAGCCATATGGAAGTCATTACCCTCCTGATGCCACTGTCCTAGGGAGACACATGCAGGAGAGGTTCAGAATGGGATAAAGTTTTGCAGACCTGCTCTGTGTTCTCTCCAGCTGTCCTGCCCACTCTTTTTTCAATACAGTATGTCCAAGAACTGCACATCTAATGCACACTGAAGACCTAAAATAGCTACATTTACATTTTACAAACCCGTACCAAATACTCCAAGGCACAGAGTAGCCACAAGACCAACCAGTGAGGGTGGGAAGTCCCAGAACATCGTCACGGAAGGAAGGAAGCAGGACTGGAGGAGCACCCCCTGACGAGCAGCAGGGCCTGCCCAAGCAGCAAAGAAGGAATTTAATTCCTCTAAGTAACTCAACTTAACCCTAAGCTTTTCACTACAGTAGCAAACCTTCTTTTTTTGTTCTGAAGAGAAATCATGGTGCAGAACTTTTGCAGATTACCCTGCTGTGAAATAAAGGCTGTTAAGTGGCTAAGTGTTACTAGTGTCAGTCTGCTTTGAAGAAAATTGAATTAAGCATCTTTCATGTAGCTGAACTAGAGCTGTGTCATTAAAGACATCCTGCAATTTTATAGAAAGTAAAGGGTAAGTATGTCAGATTCACACAATTGCATTAACATGGTAGATGCAGAACAATTCATGGATGAGTTTACGTAGAGTCTATTGCACAGAAAAAATCTCAAGGATCTTCACAGCCACAATAATCCATTAAACCAAACTCATTTACCACCTGAAAGCTGAGAAATATTAGACAGGCTTACATTGAATAGCTTGTTTAGTCATAGTTTGCTACATGCCATCCAACAAATTCTTGGTAATATAGTCTGATTTACGGAAATTATGGTAGAGATAAGCCTTACAGTATTAATAAATCATTTACCAGAGCGCTCAAAATACTGGCAGGGTGTTTACAGTACTAGTGAAAGAACTGAAAACCTGTTTATCCAGATTTAAGAAATAAGGTTACCACAAACTTCATTATAGAATGTACATCCCAGTTGACTTAAGGGGTTTTCTTACTTTTGTCAATAACAGAAAATCGACTCCAGAACCACCAATAACTATGAATTTCGACTTTTTAAGCCTCCAGATTTAGATCACTCATTACTAAAAACTAAGAGGTGTTCAACACCAGCCTTCACAGGATAATGCCTTCAGATCCTCAGTCAAGGTGGTGACCGATTCAGAGAGACAAAGTTTCTCACTCCACATTCTTGAATATCCCAACATCCTGTGCTGTACTGTTTCCTTGAAATCTTACATGGTTGGAAAGATTCTCTCAGTAAACCAGGCCACTGTTAGTAAACCTGTGCAAAACTAATATGACTTTGTGTTTGCTCATGAACTTCCATCATTAAAGCATCTGAAGTTCTGAAGATAACTAAAATATCCTTTGGAAGGCACATCCCCAAAATATCTTTGAGAAACACAAAAAGGACTGGCAAATCATGCATTGTTTATTCCAAAATATACTTGGAGGGACTTGAGGGACAACACGTGAAATGCAAACAGTAGGAGCTTGGATGCAATCCTCCAGGATTTTAGTTCTGGCTGTATAGAAACAGCAGAGTCAACTGTAACAGAAGGCTCTAGAGTGTGAATATCCATGGCTGGGTTCCTGATCTGCCATGAAAAAAAAAAAATCTAGCTAGAGTCATCAGTGGCATTTGGTCGGTGTTTGAAAATAACACTTGGTACCCAGTTAACACTTGACGTTGTTCACAGATGCACCAGAACCACTGAAGCTCAGAAGTGAAGAATAAGCCTGGAGTGACAGGACAAGGGGGAATGGCTTCCCACTGCCAGAGGGAAGGAATTCTTCCCTGTGAGGGTGCTGAGGCCCTGGCGCAGGTTGTCCAGAGAAGCTTTGGCTGCCCCGTCCCTGAAAGTGCTCAAAGGCCAGGCTAGACCGGGCTCGGAGAAACCTGGCCTAGTGGAAGGTGTCCCTGCCCATGTAATGAGACAATCCTTAAGGTCCCTTTCAACCTGAACCATTCCAGGATTCCGTGATCCAGCACTGCAAAACCAAGAGGTTTTTAACCTTCTGCCACCCACCCTCAGCTCACTTCCCTGCCAGCTCCAGAGTATCCATGGGCAGGGTGGGGGGACACTCCCCTGGACCCACAAAGGGCAGCTCCAGTCTAACCACAATCAACAACTTTTTTTAAAATCACCTAAAAGCACAAGCACTCAGCTCACATGCCAGAACACGTTCTGAGCACGGAGAGCAGATGCCTGCCTCTTCCCTTCCATCTGCTCCTGGGACACGGCCATGTCTCCACAGGGCATCCCCAGCCAGCACATGGCAAGGTGGGGTCATGCACCACTTCGGAACTACGGAAAAAGTAGGAAATTGAGACCAGCTGCATTTGGAAACCCGTATGTAGGGCAGCAGTACTACTCAGTTACACGGTTCTAGCACGGGTCTCTACTTTTCTTCTCTGTATCTTGTTACATCTATAGACATTCTCAACCTGTGCATGATTTCCACAGAAAGGCAGCATTTTAAGTTGGTTTTGTGCCCTGCACTGGCAGCAAAAAAACTTGCATAGCCTAAGGAATTGCCTACAACCTTGAGGATTTTTAAAATGAAAATCCTTTTGAGTAAAGTAGTTCCAACTTTCAGACTCCAGCTTCACGCACACCAGTATCAGATATGCTTACAGTAATACATTGCATGCACACAAAAATCCATTAACCATGGGAATAGAGTCAGGAGAATTACCAGTGAGCAGGGTTTACTCTGATAATGCCAAGTATTTTAATACTCCATTATTAAATAGGAGAACAGCAAGGCTCAAAGGCCTGTGCAGCTGTTTCTGATATAAGACCAGACATTGAAGGAGATATAAGCAGAACTCAAGTAATTTAAAATAATGAATGGGTTTCAAATAAAATGCAAACATAACCATTTCCTTCAACTTAACAGGGGGGAAGAAAAATGCAAAAGAACTTTCCACAAGATAAGTTTGACCTTTTTTATCACATATGGAGACTCTCCTTTCTTCTCTTTTAATTCGATATTTTCTTGAGAAGTGAAAAGACACTGAACAGATTAACAGTGTTTTGCCTATTTACAAAGATGGGGTAAACTGGCCCATGATTTCCATTTCAGGTCAGATGCATTGGCACTGGTGATAAAGAACAAGAATCCAGATAAACTGCACCCTGTGAGCCTCTGCCACTGTCAGTTTGAGACACAGAAAAGGGTTTACAGGGATGCCTGGAAAAACCACCGAGCCCAGCCTGGGAGCTTGAAACACCTCACAAAAACCAAATGTGATTTGCAAGATCTAATTATGACTCTCAAAGTGAGAAAGGGATGTAAAGCACAAGAGGAAACAGGCTTTTGACACCACAACAGCAGACAAACCAAATACGCTGACCAGAATAGAATATGGAATTGTTAAGGTTGGAAAAGACCTCTAAGGTCATCAAGTCCAACCATCAACCAGCACCCACTATGTTCACCACTAAACCATGTCCTCAAGTTGCCACATATACACGTCTTTTTGAATGCTTCCAGGGATGATGACTCCACCACTTCCCTGACCAGCCTGTTCCAAAGCTTTACAACCCTTTCTATGAAAAAAAATTTCCTCATACCTAATCTAAACCTTGCCCCCGCTGTAACTTGAGGCCGTTTCCTGATCATGATCTACTCAAACCACCACGCAAGTGATGGCACCGGTATGGCAACACACCAAAGAGCTCAAACATGTTAAAAGGGTGTTACAACAATTTAAAGGGTCAAAACAACAATCAGAACTTGTAATACACAAACATGTTAAAAAAAATTAAAATACAAAGTTGTTTTAATAATAGCACTTTATTGAAACTTCTTAATTATGCACTGAAGGCCTTGCTGAGTTTTAATCACTGTGCAGCTCAATACACTACAGAGGCTATTCCGAGTAAGTAGCATTTGTCGCTGCAACACTTACACTGTGAAGTCAAATACAGATGCTCACAGCCGTGAAATAAGAGTCCTCTGTAGCTGTCACAGGTTACAATAATACATCAATCATTTAGTCTGCTCTTAATTGGAAAGTGGAGCACTAGAACAAAGACAAGTAACCGGAACAATGGAGATGATTTTCCTCGGGCTAACTATGGCTTGTTTTTCCCAATTCATAAACAATCTTCCATTCATTCCCTTAAATTTACAATGTGAGGTTTTAATTTATTCACACTAGAGAAAATGATTTACTGAGACAGCAAACAAATCCATTTGGTCTGGAAAGCACAATTAACATATCCAACTGAACAAATTGTTACTTGAGTCCCCAAACTGTTCTAATATTAATGCTTCCCTTTGGAAATCTCCAGCTTATGTGCAAATTCACACTTACTGACATTTAGTATTATTCCACGTCACACCACAACAAGGGACCGCACACAGGGTACCTGTGCAGGTTACCCTGTCGTAGTGCTTGGCAGAAGCTGCCAATCCTTCTGTTTGTCCAGAGAGAGCATCGTGTTTCAGCTGTGACGTATGTCTAACATACCATATCTCACTGCTTAAGCAGCGTGCAGCTCTACAGAATGACACATTTCAGTCACATCCCCAAAGAAAAATGTCCTTGCAGCTGCTCAGCTGCTCTCTGTTACACAAGCCATTTAATCTACTTGGGACTTGGCACTGCTTTCCCAGCAGAAGGGTACATGTTCACATGCCAAGACCTTTTTTTTTTTTTTTTNTCAGATCAGAATAGAATTTATGCAAATCACAGACAGGTTTATTTTTAGCCTGCTTTCCATAGGAAGCAAGATAGGCAGTTACAGTCTGCATAATTTCTAGGCCCACTAACCTATTTCAGTCTCGAGTTTGGCAGAGCAGGAGTCTGATACAAAGATACTCTATCGACAAAGATGCTGCATGCCTGTTCTCCTGGAGCAGACAAACGTCTGTGGTAACCATCTAGCATGGAAAATAGAAAATGTTCCCAGCAGAGGTGTCCTCTAGCTGTGTCAGTGAGCAGCAGCACGTGGACCATTGTAGCTGGACCCATAAACTAATTTACAAAACAACAAATCGGGCTTTTAAATACCAGCCTCATCCTGAACATCCCTGCTTTGCACTGCCTGCAAGTATAACACCTCTTCTAACAGATCATTCCCACACAGAAATGTCACCCAAGGGCTTTTTAGTGGCTCCTCAACTCCACTTTCCTGTGAGACCCCCCAAGGTCCCACCAGCACAGAGAGCCCCGGAGCACAAGGGTTAAGGAGCAATTCCTGCTCCGACAAACACGAGTCATTATGCAACTTCCGTGAAGGAATTAGAGCTTCCTGAAACCGGCTCTTCAAGGAGCCTGGGAAATCCCAGCACTGCTGGAGGGTGGGCTGCAGCATTCCCAAGGGGAAGCTGATGCTTCAGGCTGCAGATCGCACTGCTGTGACTCACCACACTCCCAAGGACTCCCAGGAACCTGGAATCACCAAGAGCTACGTGCCAGGTCAGCACTCCTCTGATCAAACCCATAGAAGTGCTGTGTCACAGCGGTATTGGTTAGAGACATCTTGCAGTTTAATTGGAAAACAACCCCACCCCGCAGTGCTCACTGCACAACATGGGCAGTCAGTGAAATCACTGTAACTCCAGATGTGCGCCAGCCATGACTAATGTCAGTGCCTGACTCACACAGTTCACATGGCAATTCTACACGGAGGGATGCTTTACTCAGTCTGCTGCAACACCCAAGGACTGGGGGCACACCAGTGTGCAGCACAGTATCCCAGAAAGAATGGAGATGTTGATCCACGTTGATCTGTCACACCCATGAATCCCTCTGGTGTCACTGCATGAACTCCAATTCTATTATAACCCAATTTTGCAGAGAAGCTTCTGTTTATAATCTTTATCACAGGCTGTTGTTGAAGTAATCAAGTGAGAGAAGACCATTTCCCTACATGTTCAGTTAATCATCCCATAATATTAAAAATGAAAGGAATTTCTCTTTCTGCTTGCACAGGATATCCTATTATTCCATCATCATTTAATAAGATTTATTTTTAGTTATGGAACCCAGGATTTTCAATTAACTATGAGAGAGTGCTTTCTCCGAGGAGTGCACATGTGAGGAGCTGGATGCCAGCAGAGAGGAACTGCTCAGCCTCTGAGATCCAGCTGCTTTCTAGTGAAGTACAAGCATGCTGGACTTGCCCAGGCAGTGCTGGCACATCCCCATCACAGCCCTTCCCTGCAGGAACTCAGGTCACAGCAGCCAACCTGGCACAAATGCACCAGAGGTGCTGACTGACGAGCTCCAAAGCGTGTCTGGGAGCGGTGCAGGATCCCACTGACAGCCACAGCTCATTCAAAGAGCTGGCAGAGGTGCTCACCTCGCTATTTGGCACAGTGATTGGAATTTCTAGCAAGCCCAGCCAACTGAGGCCAATAGACTCCTCCTCATTACTGACGCAGCACTTAAATTGAAAATCCATGCACCTCCCCATCACCCGTTTGCAGGAAAACATGTCTAAAACCAGTTCTAAAATCAGCTCAACTGACCTTGGTGTGACTTACCACAATACAGTCAGCTCTTCAGCAACGCAGACAGTTGAACTGATGCTGCCAATGTTGTAAGTTCAGAACATTCTTTTTTTTTTTCCTAAATTAACATTATTATTTCCCCATGCTGTGTTTACTGTTTTACGTATGCCTCTGCCTGCTAAAGAATTGTTAACTAATCACCGTGAGATTCATTTTGTTAGCACACAGCTGGGTACTTGGTCTTGCAACATCTGTTTCTCAGCATTTCTTCTTTTTCTTATCTATCCGTAGTTAGTAACAGAAATGCCTCAACGGAGGACATCAGTATGTGGAAGAAGCAGCTGGTAACCAACAGCTATTAAAACATAAACCTGCAGATTAATACCCAACTCACAGAATCATAGAATATCCTGAGCTGGAAGGGGGACCAACAAGGATCATGAAGTCCAACTCCTGGCCATGCACACAAGCACCCCAATGTAACAGCAATATGATGATCTTTCAAGAAATACTTCTGCAATAAGGTGTTCAGAACATCTGCATTCAAGAGACTGGCAGATTAAAAAAGGGCAAATAACCTATTCATTAAAAGGATACATTTGATTTTCATAATCAGAATCTACTGAACATTAAAAGAAAACTTACCCATTCAGTGGTCAACTGTATAGCAGATTCAGTTCTAGCTGGCACGTATTAGTATTTGCTCACCTATGGAGAGATCGTTCTGCATGGGGAACACCATAGATGTATTTCCAATTATTTTTAACTTCAGAGCAAACGTCTTCCACTACTCTATATGATAAACTAGAACTAGTCAAAGCAGAGAGAAAGAACACAGGCAACAACTCCAGAGTAACTTCATTTTCACTCTATGATTTCCAGCCGAAGCCCTGTACAAACACACTTCAAAAACCTAAACCATCTGATTTCAGAAAGTCCTGCAGGGCCGTGGCTGTAGTCAGGGTACAAATGGCACAATCACTTGTGACCAGTTTCAAAGATACCTACTAGCCCTTCTTCAAGTACAATAAATGACAAAATAAACATTTCAGCAGTGAACAAGAATCAAAGTCTAGAGAACAGGGCAGCAAACAACTGCTCACCAGCAGATGTCTGTGACAACTGTCTGGCTGATAAACCACTGAATTCAGTAATTAACTTGCATCCAGTTGCTTTCAGTTTCAATTAAGACTGCCCAGGGAACTACTGGAGTCACCATCCCTGGGGGTGTTGAAAAAATGTGTTGATTCAGCACTTGAGGACATGGTTTAGTGGTGTTGGCTGATGGCTGGACTTTGTGACCTTAAAGGTCTTTTCCAACCTTAACAATTCCACGATTCCATAATTTAATGTTTGCCCAACGAAGTTTGGCACAAGGTGAATGTAGTAAGCAAAATAATAATGTTGTCTAGGTCATGAGACAGAAAGATTACAGTTACAATAACAGAAGTTCCAATGCATTCGGAGCTGTCAGACTGTGGTGCATTCCATTCGGGAAACTGGCCAGCCAGCGTCTGTACGGAGCTGTCTCCAAAGGCTGCAGTCATTTATATTTGCTTAAAGGGCTCACTTAAATTCAAGACTGACACAGAAATGGAATCCTTGTAAGAAAGCACTTCAAATGAAGAGACAGCTTTGAAGGCAAAGCCAAATCCAGTTTCTGTTCACAATTCACAATCAACCACAGGGCAGCTATGGCTGTGCACCCCAACAGGAACACCCAAACTGACAGCACAGAGTTTGTTCCTGTATTTATTGCATCATTCCTTTTCTGTCCTCCTTGTCTGTCCATATAGGTTCTGCAGTAATCTCTCTGAAATGCTCTACTATCGCTAGAGCACAGAGCTTGTTACCCACAGTAGATGGTTCTTATTAAAACACTCCCTTTTCTCCTCACTTCCAGGACACATATGAACCTGAAGGTAAGAGTTTTAGAAGGTTACATTTTTGTCTGAATACCAGTATATGATATATATCAATTGACCAGTATAATAAAACATTCAGCTGGGTGATGAAAACCTACCCTGCACCTACGAGCGTAAGAATTACATCAGGCAAATCTGACAGGAGGCACCTGTCCTAACCATGTTCATCATCTCACAAAACTGTGATTGGAATGTAGTCAAGATCCTTCCCAGTTTTACTCTTCATATCGAGTCAGAATCAGACAGCAATTACATAGCAAGCACTTGATTGTTACTAAATAAATCCCTTTAAATTCCCAAATTCATTGTTCAGTCCCCATTGGCAGCTCTACAGCAACAGCAAAGAAAAGGAACCAGACATCTTGCTGTTCCAATAAATCATGGGATGAAACAGAGATTAGCTTGTCTTTACCTGCCAGTTTAAATTCTTATTAAGAGACTAACGCGGCTTTCCCAGATGCACTGTCAGAGCAATCACGTGAAGCCAAGGCTGTGCTGTGTGTGCAGCACATCCTCACCCGCCCAGCACGGTGGGCACCCGGCAGGTTTACGGTGCCAGGAGGGTCTGACTGGAGAGGGCCAACTGCATCACTTGTTACTCTAAAAAATACCAGTGCAAGTCCAGCATGCAGGTTGAGAATAGTGTTTGCACAGCAAAATTCCAAATATCCTCTGCTTCTCAGCGTAAATTGCCGCAGCACTGAGGTCCAGCTAAGTTTGCAGACATCGCGCAAATTCCCTGCGTTTGAACCAGATGCACATTGTAACTTCCAAAAGCAGATTTTATTTTTATCTCCACTGATTCGTTAAATAAGGAAAGCCTCGCACTTTGCATTTAGAATTTGAGAAAAGCCTTGCATTTTGCAGTTAAAACTTAAGACTGCCAGGTAACAACGAATGCTAAATCTTTCCAGATCACTGCAGTCTGAAGTTCAGACTGCATCAAGTTCTCGTGCCCCAGTTTCAAATTCTTTAGATAACACAGAAAAGTCTGTGAAAGAACTGGGTGTTTTTTTGAAAACATTGTTTTTCTCTTAGCCATTTCCTTAATATCCAACGTCTCTGCAGCCCGCACACCAGGAAGAGATGCAGACCTCTTAAGAACATAGTTCAAACAGAAAAAAATCATATGTATTTGCCAAAAGGCAATGAATAAGGATTTCAGAACAAATTTTATGCCACCCGAAGGTAATTCAATAAAGCAGAAAGTGATTCAAGTCCTCTTTCTTTTTGCTGCATTTCACCCACTGTAAGAAACAGCTCACAGAAAGAACTTCCTCATGTAAAAGCTCTTTTACTATTCCTACAGCATGACACTTCACATTACAGATCAGGTTTTGATGTCTGAATGGAAGAATACCCTATTTTTAGTAGACTTTTCACTGAGAGAACAATTGGTAGTTCTGAATACTTTGGAACTTCCCTGTGGACACATTACCCACACTTGTGTACAACAGTGTAACAGACCGATGAAAAGGTTAACGAAGACCCCAAAGATCCCGTCCTCCACTGCCCCCAAATGGCTGCCAATGCCTGATGAAAATAACTCCATTTTTAGCAGTGTCGAGCACCACAGTTTAAATAGTGGCTCATCCACACAACAGTTTTCATGCTCATTCCAGGTTCCCTCCCACTGCAAAGGCCAGAGGAAGTCAATAACCTCCTGCTTCCTACCAGACACACCTGTACTTTGTTACAGAATTTGTGCTAAAAGCCGGCTGTTGCACGGGCAAAATCTATTAAAGCTATGCAAATCGCAGCATGGTAACAAACAGAGTTTTCCAGTATCCAGAGAGTTCCAATTGTCAGTATTTCCGATAAGGAATTGCTGGAGTAACACGAATGCTTCCAATGCTTCTTTAGGAGGCAACTGCAAGCTCCAGTGCCAGACGGGTGGAGGCCCTGCACCTACAGACACCTCTGCCTCTCCAGGTGTGCTCAGCTGAGGTAGAAGCGTGTCTTGGATTTTTTGGGCGAAGTTGGAACATGGCAAGCGTAGAATCACAGAATGGTTTGTGTTGGAAGGGACCGGGGACACCTTCCACTAGACCAAATTGCTCCCAGCCCCATCCAACACAGCCTGGAACACTTCCAGTCCTCCCATCCTTTGTTGGACTATATAGACTTTTATTTCTGTTTGGGAAGAGTGTGGTTCTTTTCCCTGCAAGAGTTTTTGGAAGATGACAGCAAAAGTGTAACTGAAGCAGAAGCGAGGGCCATGTGCTGTGTCTGGCGTGTTTCTGGTGTTTGTGCAGCTGGTTTTGCCTACCAGCTCTGTCTTGCAGCTGAGTATAGAGGTAAGTTACGTATGTAACTTACTTCTTCTTTTGCTGACGTTATTAAACACCAAAGCATAAACCCATTGATAAATAATTTGAACTTGGTGTAAGTTGATATGCTGATTAAGTACTTCCCTCCTGTACTAAGTGATTTCTATGAAAAATCTATGAAATTTTTCTATTATTTTAATTCTGGATTTAAAAATTATTTTGACAAAATTTTTTCCCAAATAGACAACAATAACACCCAAACCACTTAAGTCATCCCCTTCTTTGAGGTTTCATTGCCAGGAGATGCAACTTTGCTTTGGTTATACACCAGGTTTGCCATGCTTGTTGCAGCAAAAAGCAGCAGAGTGTGCTGGTACTACTCATTAAATGCAAGAGGATTAACATCCAGTTTATTTCCTCTAAAACCACAGAACTATCAGGAAATAACTAAGCCCTAAAGTTTTAGGTTTGTAGAAATGATTTCCTCCTAATGCATGGACTTGGGGGGGGTGGGGTGGTGGAGGAATTTCAGAATCCTGTTACGTAAAAGAGAGGCAGAGCCCTGTATTAATCCCAGGGAATTATGTTTAATGGCTTGTTTCATCCTCTATTGGTCTAAAGAATTCCTCAAAAATCAGCTGACCAAAAGTGCCAGGGAAGTATTTTTACCTCTGTTGCTACAACTATTATCTCTCAGTAATTTCACTAATCTTCTTTGCAGTGAGATTAGATTGGAAATGCTTTGGTGCAGGGAGGACTTGTTTGTGAAAACTGCTTGGTACTGTGGGTACATCGAGGGGAAGTACCAGTAAATAATCAAATGTGGTGTTCCAGTGCTAAGGAATGTATTGAGAGGTGTATTGCCTTGGCTTTCCTTCTAGTTGACGGTGTTTCCTTGGAAGATGACATCTGGAATGTGAGCTTCAATGAATTGTGTTTGGCATATATAAAAAATACTCATAAGTTTGACAACAAAATTGCTGTGGTTTTCTTTCGTAGTGAGAGTTGGTCCCTGTAAAAAAAAACCCAGATTTTTAATAAAGATTGTTCTAACCCAGACTATTCTATGGTCCTGTGACTCAAGATCTGACATATTCGGATGCCACTTATGCATGTACTTTTTGTTTTACGTGGCAATAATATGCCATAATACAACCAAAATATTTTTAAAATGCATTCCCTGCTAGATAAGGTATGAACTGTGGATGGGTGTGTGCAGCTGGGGGTTAGACCATGCAGAACAGCTGAGGTAATAGCTTGTGCTCTGTCCTCTTACATACTTTGAAAAAGGCAAATAGTTATGTCCTTGACAGACTTGGGTACTATTATTAAACCCTATTTAGTGGTTTATTTACAGGCAGCAGGAAAACAGTTTTACTCAATCCAGGGCCTGAAGTATTGCTCATGTTGTGGAATTACCGACTACACAACTTGCCTCTAAATTGCAGGCTTTCCTCTCTGCCCTACTTAAGTCTTAAAAAACCTAATCCTGTGGATTTTATTTCCCTCTCTGTAGGGCAGGAGTGAGTAATTACTTTTCTCTGGTGAAGGCAGAGATGCTGGAAAAGTTTAATTAATGCTCATTACGAGAAGCTGCTAGTACTTAAAGGAATTCATTACGGCAGGACTTGTAATGTTCATCAGAATAGCAGATAAATGCAGTGCAGTGAATGTTATTTACGCTGTACTGTGTGGTATATTTTTCTGTTCTGCAAAATGTTTCAGAAGATGGGGGTCCTCCACAGCCAAGGATGCCTTTTAACCCCTTCCAAGTGTCCAGATTCAAAATGAGGTTTGGGTTCATAGCATAAATCTCTAAATCTCCTGACACTTTGTTGATAAGGAATTGAGGAACTTAAGAGAAAAGTTACATATGTCTGCTCAGCTGTACGGTACCACACTGAGAACACTTCACGGTCACTTCGTTTGGGTGGCTGAATGGCCTTATTCATTTGAATATTTCATGTTAATCTTCCTACCGTAGTAAATATCTCGCAAAGGGTGTCGAGAGCATGGTGACAACTTGTCTTGTGCTCCAGGGCCCCTCCATAGTGCCAACAGGAGTGCAGGAATAACATCACCTATAAGCTCATGTGTAGGTTTGGGTCTTGAGCTGGAAATACCCTTGAACTTCCCTCCCAGAGCAGCTCCTACTCAGCTGACAAAAAGATAAAGCTGTAAATAACATCCAGCACAAGAGGGAAGCATTTCCATGTCTCCGGTCTGAAAGTATACTGGGACCAAACTGGAAAAGCCCTGGACATCTGTGCCTTCCTACACAGTTATTAATCAGCAAGTACAAGGCACTAGAATTGTAAGTGCTACAAGCAAAGTTCAAATAACAACTGAACCTTGCTGAACCCAGCTCCAGGGATGGCCTCTGCACGTCACACGCCTGAAGACGTTTCCTGCTATCAGGAATTGCCTGCTGTGGGTTATAGCCTGGTATTTGTGCTGTGAGAGCAGAGCAACAACCTCCTAATCCTCGTCTTTTGGGCTGTTCCTGCATACCCCCCCACTTATTTCCTTTGTGTTGTAATTCCACCTCTGTCTCATCACACAGGAGTTTTTCCAGGCTGGTGATATCTTTCTTCACATCTCCTCTAGTTCTGTCTCATTGCCATAAGGTAAACGGTCATCCTCAAAGTACTCCCTAATACTCAAGACACCTGTATCACAGCAGAGACACAGTGATGGTTCCAGCTTCTCCCACCAGTGCCAGAGACAGTCCTGGATAGTCCCAGCCTTACCAAACCAACCCAGTTTCGTACAACTACAACTGTGGTTGTAGTCAGATTTTGTTAGGCTCTCACATCAGGGCAAACCAGTCTGGGTTTCATCTTCACTAGCTCCAAATGCAGTGGAGGTAAGAAGAGAAATTCTAACAGACAATTCACGTGATCACACTAACCTTGTTAATTGCCTCTACCACCTTTTTGAAAGAATACTTCATTACCATGCTGATGGAAAATGCATTTCCAGACTCCAAAACCCAGAATATTTCTGATGTTTATATAGCACCCCCAATCCATATTCATCAGTCACCAGCTGCCAGGCTGATTGTATTTATTACCAAAGGCAATAATGAAACAGCATTGAAGCAGAACACAGTAAGAACCACTATTCAAGTGCACCATGATCCGACAGAGCTACAATTCAAGCTTTACTTTTTTTTTTTTTTACAAGTAACTGAAGAGACATGGCAGTTCAGAGCTTAAATGGTTTCACTTTTTAACTGTATCTCAGGAAAATAATTTACAATGGATCAAGCTATACGAACTACACTATTCAGCAAGTGAAAAGCGATACAGGATGGATAGTAAACACACTGGTGATTTTCAATTTGAAGAAGTTGCATTCAACTGAGAGCAATCACCAATTCATAAAAAATTACAGGCTTGAGAATCATACATATTGAAAAGTGGCTTTAAGCAAGCTTTTTTAAACGTAGCCCTGAGAACACACTTTAAAAGCTTCCTGTCAGAGAAAGCCCACAGTTACAACTAAAGACCTGGGTGTGCTTTGCAAACAGAATCACATTTCAACATAAAACCATTACTTTAACAGGTTGCATAAGCACAGTGATATAAGCCTGAACAAAAGATTGCTGTGATTGTGTTTGATATTGAAAGCTGCACCTGGACTAATGACAGAAGATGGCTGTGTGTAACTACTTGCATCTGCACCTTAAACAACTGGGGACAGCTTTACACAGGTTTTACAACCTCCTTGTCACCATTAGTGCCTTTACTGTCTCCTTGACAAACACCCTTCCTAAGATACTCAAGCACGGAGGGCAGTTTTCCACAGCAGCACCCAGTAGCCTCCGCTCAACACCCAGCAAGGGCTGAGGGACCCAAGCTGGATGCGCAGCTCCTCAGGCTTCTCTAGTAACACATTCCTCTATTCCATCATGGAGCTGGACCGCTGCCAGCTTCCACAGAAGCGCAGAATTAGGGTAATGCCTTTCCTCCGAGAGGCAAAATTATCCTAGTGTATGTACTCTGATCTCTGTTTCAACATGGCACGTTTAGAATTCATCTGATTTTGTGATAACAGCCAGCGAGTGCGGCTTGCCCTCCTCTCTGCCTTAACTGCTAAACATGCAAATGTTTACCCCCTCATGGAGGCTTTGTACCTACCTCAAGCACAAGAGGAAATGCAGATGAACCTCAGATACTCAGCTTCAAATACTGTGTCTCAAGTGCTGAATCCTGCTCTGAGTCACCGTATTTGTCACCATTTTCATTCATTCTGCTTCAGAGAAGGGACCCCCCACCCTGCACAAACCAAGTCATAACATTCCCATTAACTCCTGCTGGTAACGGAGCCATTAGGGATCCATCGTAGTCATGTGAAAAAATGCATCCGGCAATAAGTTGTCTTCTTGTAAGTTTGTATTAGATTTTGATCAGGAAAGATCTTTGGGAAGGTGACGCGAGACACTCACAAAAAATCAGTTTGGTACGAGTACATCCACCCGTCAATCCTCTCATCCTCTGCACTAATGTAATGCAATTCAAATAAAGCAATAGATCCGAGGCACTTAGAGGTGTCACATCACAAAACTGCAGACAATGGTTGAGTGCACACAGAGCAGCAACATGCATCAGCTTTGGACTGGGGTGTACCGAACCTATTGGAAACTGCACGAAGGACCGGAAAAAGATTGCATCAGTTCTGTCAGTATGAGCTGAGATGTCCTCCACGTGTCCCACTGGAAAAAAAAAAAAATCAAAGCACAAACTGACACTTACCAGAAGCCAGGCAATCCTGACTGGAGACATGGAATAAATGCCCCAGCCAGAGGAAAGGCTCCAGCCATGAGTGAACATCAACTCTGAAACAAATCTATAGGAAATCACAGTTTAATAGCTTCAGGAGCACTGAAAAAAGTTAGTCCAAAGAAGACTTTTCATCCTTTTACATCTTGCTACATTTTTTGATTAAAGATCAGTTTTGACACAATGGAGCCAACATGCATTCGCTCCAAAACCAAGGGACCAAACTATGTGCTCTGGAAACATTTCTCAAGAGGAAGAGCTGTAAGACTCCGCCCATTTCCTCCCAGATCCTCCTTATAGTGGCCATGAAACCACAATAATTGCTACAGAGTAGCTGTATTCATCAAAGCTCCTAAGTCTGGAAGGAGAACACATTCCTTCCTATATAGTATCTAGCAACTCAGCCTGCAAAAGGAGGAACTTGTAGATCTCAGTAATTTTTCTTAGTTTTAAGTCTGCAGTCTAGTTTTGATGTATTTTGGTTACCATGCTGCTATGAAGAAAGAAGGCACTCAACGTTGTACTGATGAGTATTTTAGCAATCTCATTTGCACATACAAACAGCTTTCTGCCTAATTTTGAATCATCATAGAATCACCATCCTAGAAAGGTTTGTGTCGGAAGGGACCTTGAAGACCATCCAGTTTCAATCCCCCCACCACAGGCAGTGATGTCACCACTAGATCAGGTTGCTCAGGGCCCCTGAATACGCATGCAACCATAGATTTTATGCAATCGCAGAAACACAGACTGGTTGGGGTTGGAAGGGACCTTAAAGACCATCAAAGTTCTATGCCCTGCCATGGGCAGTGACACCTTGCACTAAATCACATTTCTCCAAGCTCTGTCCAGCCTGGCCTTGAACACTTCCAGGGATAGGGCAGCCACAGTTTCTCTGGACAACTCATTTCAGTGCCTCACCAGCTTCACAGTAAAGAATTTTTTCCTAATATCTAATCTAAACCTCCTCTCTTTCAGTTTGAATCCGTTCCCTTTTGTCCTATCACTATTTGTGCTTCTAAAAATATCCATTTTTCTTGTAGGTTCCTTTCACGTACTGGAAGGAAAGTAGGTACCTACAGAGGATGAACTTAGTACTCAAACACCATGGATATGACTAGAACACTCTATTTCCCTAACGGAAATAGAAGACCCTGCAGTAGCACCAGACAGATACAAGGCTAATGCCCTAATCCATGTAACACTGGACAGGGAAGGTCCTTGAGCACACAGCAGCCGTTGTTTGAATGCATGTAAGCAGGCAATTAGCTGAAAACCAGCATTTCCCAAGCGTGGCTAAAATACAAATGGACTCATTAGGATGAGCTGGCCCCTGACAGCTTGCGTGCACATCCATACAGATATCCCACTGCACAAACTGCCCTAGCTCTCTGTATGGCTGCTTTGCTCATCTGATCAAGATGATGATGGTGAACTATACGCAGACAGAGATATGGTTATCATCTCCAAGTTCATCTAGAATTTAAGTTTTATTTAGACAGCTCAGATCCCAGCATCAGTCCCAAATGCCACTGGGGATTCTGGCCTGTCTGGACACTGGCCTTCCACAGACTTTGCTGAGTCAATCCCTATTGATACTGGACCCATGGATTTTCTGGCTAGTCTGCACACACCTGAGACCATCCTCACCTGGGACACAATACTCACCCCTGGCACACTGGTCTTGTTCTCCCTCCTCAGCTAATCGGGCTGGACATTAGGAAGAAGTTCTTCACAGAACGGGTGACTGGGCATTGGAATGGGCTGCCCAAGGAGGTGGTGGAGTCACCGTCCCTGGAGGTGTTTAAGAAAAGACTGGACGTGGCACTTAGTGCCATGGCATTGGTTGACAAGGTGGTGTTAGGTCATAGGTTGGACTTGATGATCTCAAAGGTCTTTTCCAACCTAGCTGATTTGGTAATTCTGTAATAAAGACAGAACAAGAATGGGAAGGACACATTTCTTCATCAACAAAATGGTCCATCATTTGTGATGTGCAGTTAACAGATGGCGTTCAAATTAACATTCATATCCTTCAAGTGTCTTATCAAACAAGCCTAAACAGCATTTTGAAAGTTCCATTTTAAATCTTCTGTGAGCTTGCAAGAAGTATCACAGACAGATTTTACTGCCGTCAACTGAAGCTGTCACTGCCTTTAATGAGGGACTGACTACATTACGACTTGAACTAAAGCAGTCCAGACCCTGCTGTTCAAGGCCACCAGATCACCTGCACAGTCTTCACCTGGAAGGATGGAGCACCACACTCGCCCTTCTAAAATGCAGAGGCAGACTGTGAGCATCAAGACCTTACAAACACCACAGAATTCAGATTCAAGGAGACAAATTCCTCCCTGTCAACCCTTGACACTGGATCCCCTCAGACTTCTGTCCCAATAGCACCCAAGCCTGAAGAGCCACGGGGCAAACGAAGGTCTTCTGGCAAAGCAGTCAATGCCTTTCAAATGATGGTTTGAGTTTTGACTGGGGAAAATCATGAAACACAGGACCTTGAAACGCAGTAACACAATTACATGTCTTTGAGAATTCAGACATATCGCGAGCCTAACAGGGACCACCAGCTCCTGGCCCTCATTCCATTCACGTCAACCACTCACACGGCCCCATGCACCTTCCCAGATGTCTTCCAAAACCTGGCAGGTTTGGATGGCTCTGGATTACAAGGGAAGCCAAATTCAAAGTCATAGGTCTTCACAGAGAATGCCTTGTCAACAACTTTCCTAATTACATGTAGCCTGACTGGAAAACTGCCACTGAGCAGCTGTGGCAGCCCTGCAAAAAACAACCAAAACCCAGTATGTTTTAAAATACTATATTTAAGGACACTAAATCTAACAGAGAAAATGACTACAAAAATCATCTGATGTGGTAAATACGTTCCAGTATGGGAAAAATTGCTGGATCTGAAGATTCAGTTTGATACGTTCCAAAAGTTATATAAAATCAGCATAAAAATGCTACTTCTCTTTGTACAACTCACCAGTGTTGGGTTTACAAGCTCTGGATAACTATGCTAAACAGCACAGGTCCTTACAAGACTCCAGCAGCAGTTTCCTTCTGTTGAGAAAACCATTCCTCTGTTTTAACCAGTTACTAAGCCACAGGAGAATTCTGCTCTTCTATTTTGGCAGCTACACTGCCACACCATGCTCACTCAGTAAGAACCTCATCCAAGTCACTGATACTTTACTGAAAACCTACTTGAAAATCCACCTCATCAAAATACTCGGATTTGATTAAACCAGCCAGTGAAAGCAGCCCACTCTCCTCATTAGGTGGTATTGGTTCACATGCCCGATATCGTCCTTCTTAACTCAAATTTTAATCAACTTGCTGGAATCACCAGCCAGCCTCTGTTGATCTTCTGGACCCTCTTCCCATCAGTACTCTATATTCCCCACTCCTATCCCTTCCACACCACCCAGGATTTAAGGAACAGGTAACACATTACTGTTAATACTTGATACCTGGAAGTTCTCATGAACATCATCTGGCTCTTGCCATTTTCTACTGTTAATTGCAGCAATTTCTTCTAAATGTTTTCCGCCAGTTTTGACAGTTTGACATCTCTGTTACGGAAATTCCCGGCACAAGAGTATGCCTATTTCCCTCCACAGTAAATACGAGAAATCCCTTTGAACTACAGTTTCACCTTCCACAAGCTTTCTCTTTTAAAGAGAGATTACTTCTATCTTAAACAATTTGTCCCTCTTTTTTTTAATCCTCTTAGTTCACATCTAACTTGCAGCTGTTTGTTCTTTTCTGTTTTCCCAATTCAGAAAGGATTTCCAATTTTGTAAATCAAGACCTCTTTCAAAAGCTACCATGCTTCTGTAGGTGCTTTTAAGATATGTGTCTGTTTCATTTTTTTGCTTTGTTGTTTTAATTTAGCAAGTTAAATAAATCAGGACCAACAGCACAGTCTCTATATGGAAGATGACTTTTCATTAGTGGTCAAACAAGGAAAAACCGACTTAAAATATATATTACATGAAGTCAAATAGCACCCATCAGTTACAAAAGAAGAACAAGACAAGTGTTCAGCAAAGAAACCCTATGAGAAATATTACAGGCCCCAGCCATAGAAATACTGATATCCACTGGGATTTAGAGAAAAATGTTTTTTCCCAAGACACTTTCTTATAAGGCAGTAGGGTCACACCTGGATTGCCTGACCGAGAAAGCAGTAGGTACCTCTGGAGCTCATGAATTAACTCATGTGGCTGCAGGTGCCACTATTCAGCATTAATTTGACATTTAACAGGCACGTTGATATATATGATTTTACCACAAGCATTAGTTAATTAAAGTGTACTTAAAAATAATACAAATCTAATAAAAACAGAACAGCCGGAGTTTGTTCTCGGGGTTTTTGTCTTTGCCAAATGGGAAACCAACAGGATAGAGCGATGGCACCCCGGGGCTCCATCCCGGCCATTCCCCACTCGCCCTCGACCTCTGCAAGCAGCGAATTATATAAACACCACGGAAAACACCTCCTGCACCTCCGAGAGGAGGACGTGGGGACCGGAACCTCCGGGGACCATTGAGTCACCCGGAGCCCCGCGAGAGTCACACCCGCACAAACATCGCATCGCAGCGGCGCGAAGCCGAGCATTCCTGGCGGGGAGCGGACCCTCGGGAGAGGCCACGGGGACAGGCCGGGGCAGCGAGCACCGTTCCGGGGCCGCCCCGGGACTGCGGGACCGCCCCGGGACTGCGGGACCGCCTCGGGACTGCGGGACCGCCTCCCCCTCCGCATCGCCCCCCTCGGCAGTGGCGCTTTCCCGAACCCGCGGAAACTTTCCCAGCGCGGCACCCGCGCCCCGGTTTCCCCCCCGGTTCCCTCCGGGCGCCGCTTCCCACCGCGGCCCTCCCGCCGCCCCGCAGGGCGCCGGCGCGGCCGGGCCTACGCGCGGCCGGCTGGGCGGCGGCGGGA